>CAUOFW020010057.1:1108964-1111464 GCA_963454935.2 Ilex paraguariensis
AAAAAAAAAAGGGGGGGGGGAAAGGGGGCCAGCGCCCAATAGGCGGCACCTAAGAAAAAAAAAAAAAAAAAAGGAGGAGGCTGCGCCTAAGAAAAAAAATTGAGAAATTGGTCATGGCAAGCAGTGCCCAAAAGAAAGAAAGAAAGAAAAAAAAAAAAGAGAAATGGGTCATGGCAGACAGTGCCCAAAAGAAAGGAAAAAAAGAAAGAGAGATGGGTCATGGCAAGTAGCGCCCAAAAGAAAGAAAGAAAAAAAAATAGAGATAGGTCATGGGAGGCAGCGCCCAAGAAGAAAAGAAAAAAAAAAGAAGAAAGAAGGCTCGGTCAATGATGGTGGGCATTGCCACTAGAATCTACTAGAAATTTGCCCACAAATGTGGGGCAAATTGCTTTTGGATAAAGGACCGCCAAAATGAAAATATATATATATATATATATATATATATATATATTTTATCTGATGTCGGTAAACTCGGCAGGTTCATTGAAGACAGAGATGTACCGTGGGAAGCAAGAAAATTCCTTCTCACTCAAATGAAGACGAAACACATGGCCTAAACCTGTTCCTCTCGTGAAAAGTCAGAGGCTTGGGGCATGTGGGGCAAATGATGAGCCCAAAAATAACTAGGCCAGACCCAATTAATCAAGAGAGGCCCACGTCACCTCAGAGCCCAAGTCAAGGAGGAGCCCAAGCCAAGGGGAAACCAAAGTCAAGGAGGAGTCCAAGGGGGACACCCTCAAGGGGATACACCAAGGGGCTACCCCAAAGGGGCGCCGCCCAAGGGAGGCCACCCCAAGGGGCTCCTTTCTCTCCTTTGTCCCATGCTCTGTGAAACCTCGTGGAGTCCTTTGCCCTTTTCACTTCACCACTCCAATTGAAGTCCTATCCAACACAGAGGTCCAACTCAACTCAGGAGGTCCAGCTCAGGATCCTCCTCCCGACGAAGTAGGAGCACGAAGAAAGAATATCGGGATACACTTAGAGATCTAATCCTACCATAAATATACTTACCAAAATAGTAAAAGCCCTCTCCCTCGCATCATCGCCTCACTGCCTTACTAAGCCTATATAATGTAAGTCATCTCTATATAAAGAGCATCACCTTAAAATTTTGACACCACCTTGAGGCCTGTACATCTTGAGATCTTTACACACACTACACCTCCCTACACACATTGCTCTATCTCTCTCTCTCTCCCAAAAGCATTGTAACTCTCCCGGAGTAAACTCTCCTGGTGTCTTTTATTCATCAATAAAGATCTTTGGCCACCGCTGCCATTCCCGAGAGTGGAATAGGTCACCCGGACCGAACTACTATATATCTCTGTGTTGATTCAATATTTACTATTCTGCCATTGATTACCTATTTACTGCTAATTAATTGTGTCTCTTGATATACTCGACAGTTGATTTTGCGCAATACTGATTTGTGTATCATCACTTTTCACTAGCTTTGTAGAAGAATCTATTTAGAGTTGCTACCCTTCTTATGAGCACCTGACGTCCTTGGTGCTCCGAGGGGATCTCATGTCTAGGAATGGCTAAGTTTTGTTAGGGTTGGCCTCTATGCCTCTCTAGGTGACCAAGAAGCCCAAGAATTTTTCCTTAAGCCACCCCGAAAGCACACTTAGCAGGGTTGAGCTTCATGCTGTATTTTCTGAGTATTTCAAAAGCTCCTCTCAGATGGTCAATGTGCTCATAGGCTTTGAGACTTTTGACGAGGATATCATCTACATTCACTTCATGGAGCTCCCTATCAAGTCTTTGCACATCTGATTGACCAACCTCTAGTAGTTGACTCTTACATTCTTCAACTCAAAAGACATTACATTATAGTAATAGGTTTCTTTTTCCGTGATGAATGAGATCTTCTCTTGATCTGATTTATGCATCATGCTATGGTTGTGACCGAAGAATGCATCCATGAAAGTGATTATTTCATACCCTATTCTAGCATTAACTAGAACAACAATTCTAGGCAATGAAAAATAATCTTTTGGGAATGCTTTGTTTAATCAGTGAAATCAACACACATTCGTCATTTTCCACTAGTTTTCTTTACTAGCACCATATTGGCTAGCCATTCTGCATAATATAGTTCTTTTATTGAGCTTGCTTCAAGAATTTATCACCTCTTCACTAATTGTTTTGCTTCGCTCAACGACAAATTTTCATCGCTTCTACCACACTAGTTTGTAACACAGGAACTCCACAAGTAACGGCTTCAAAGTCTTTCCAAGCATCTTTCCAACATAAGTGGTATGCTTAGGTCATTTCCCAATTTGGATTGGTTTAAGGTCTTCAATGGGTTAGGGGTGCTCAGCTTCTCCTCTGTGATGCATAGATTCTACTTGAAAAGGTTTCTTGATGTTGCTTCTCTTGCATAGAGGCCACGTAGCACTCTCATGCTGCTACTTGGTTACCTTGTACCTTGCCTACACCTACCTTCATTGGGAAATGCAACAAGAGATGATAAGTTAATGGTGCTCCTGTCATCAAA
>CAUOFW020010057.1:1118964-1144766 GCA_963454935.2 Ilex paraguariensis
TTAAAACACTAATCCATGGCTTATAAGTTAATTCTCTTGCTTCACACAAGATAACAAGTCCATTAAGCAGCAAGGGTTTTCACACTTTCTCCTAGATTTAACCCTAACTAAATGTTCCCAAGTTCAGATGTTACCAACTCAGAAGTTCCATCCTTACCTCTCAGTTTCCATCTTCAGTAGCTTTCAAGTAAAGGGCCTCGCCCCCATTTCCACCATGACCTCCTGAGTTCCCACCGCGCCCTTCAGAAGACCCGGCACTCCCAATATCTTGCTTACTCTCACCAAGCATTCCCCTTCCAGTAGCCTGCAAGCCATCCCCTGCTGTGCCACGGCCAAAGTCGGGAAAACCCCCAAGTGCCCCACTGCCTCCAGCACTAGTAGCCTCCCCTTGCAGCATATGAAGTCCACTACTACCTCCAGAGCTCATTCCAAGATGGCTGTGCAAGGCTTGCTGTTGTTGCAGTGAGGAAAGTTGCTGTTGGCTGTACAACATAGATGACCGTGCAGCCATAAGCGATTGTGGTGTCATTTGTTGAGCTTGTTGGTGCTGCAGGTAGTGCGCTCCAGGCTGCATAATTCCTCCAGGAGGGAACTGTAGGGCATGAAAGAAAGGCGTTAATGTGTAATTGCCATCTCTTTTTTTGTTCTTTTGATCAGCAACATAACTTTATTAATTATAAAACATATTACAAGAAGGACGAGCCATCCATCAAAGTAGGAAACTAAAGATAACAAAAGAAAATTCAGTTACAATTCACATAGAGATTGCAATCCGCTCTTATCAAAACTTGAGGAATTCCTGCAAAATGAGAAGACACTGAAGCCCAAAAGGATGCAAAAAAAACCTATGCTTTCCCATAGACAAATCTCCTCTTCACCTGTGCCTTCAAACCGAAAAGCACAAAAGGACTTACCATCTTTACAATAGCCACTAAACACCCATGAATATGGTCATACCGCAACAAAGAGGTCAAAATAAAAAGTTCAGTAAAACCCAAGAATTACTGACTTATCAAAGGCCAGAGCATAGCTCAGAAGAACGAAGCAACACTCTATCCTATTGGAATTATTCCAAATAACATGAAGTGTGAACCACCAAGACAGAAGCCCAAAAAACCATAGTGATGTCATCATATGCCAAAAGCCTTTAATAAATACGCAAGATTGCACTGTGTCACGGCCTTGTAACCCAAAAGCTCAAGCTGTTAGGATGAGAACAGCCTAAGATCTTATAAGCCCACATGATGCCCCCTAACTATCTGATGTGGGATTCATGACATTCTACCCACCCAAAGATGTGACACTCTCATCACATCGGCTCCACCCCTGGAGTAAGAGGGCCCACCTGGCTCGGGCATATCGACCCCGGTATCCCCAATGTTAGACCCACACAGACTTATAGGGTTGTGACGCATTAGGTCTCACTTTGATACCACTTGTCACGGCCGAGTAACCCAAAAGCTTAAGTTGTTACGGGAAGAACCGCCCAAAGATCTTATCAGTCCATATATATGACACCCCCTACCAAGCCGATGTGGGATTTGTGACGACACGAAAATAAGATCTGTACCTGAGAATGCATTGTAGGTGGTTGAGGTTGAGAATCAGCAATAGCAGCAAGGTACATTAGGTTTCGCTGAAGCCTGGCTTGGTTCCTGTCATAATATAGGACAAGTTATCCATTTAGCAGTTTCTAAAGAACAAGTTTTTTGAAAAGGGCTGCATCAATCTACATCATAGAATAATTCACCAACAAAACAACTGGAAAAAGGGAAGGAAAAACTTATACTTACTCGGCGCACTCACTCAGTTTCCCTGAGTTCTGGCTCTCAACAATCTTCAGAATCAGTGATTTGTTTTCATCCAGATACTGCAGATATAAAAAATGAGGTCAGAGCATGTCAGCAAAACCCAACATGGTTGCAGTGCCGATTAATTGAAAAATAGAGTGGAAAACTTTAGATGGATTTTTGCTAGCTCTCTGATTATCCATATAATGTGAAACAAAACCCTGAAGTTAGCATCCTGGAACTGATAGTGCTGGAAGCCAAATGAATGCAACACATCAAGAACTATTGCATTTCTACCATTCGCACCCCCAACCATCATTATTACTAAAAAAATTGTTTCCATCTAGACACTTTTATATCAATCACCATTTCAGGAGTGTTCCACTTGATATGGATATTTGACTTAGACCCAGGTTCAGTCAGCAATATAAACTGCTTTATTTGTAAAAAGATGAATCATAAATTCAGTTGCCCATCATTCTGGTAAAACCCATGCCCAAACAATATGAATATCACACAAAAGTTGCTTCCAAAAGCTTCCAGCATAAGCCTCACAACAATCAGGGAAATGTGTCACATATAACAACATAATAAAGAACGGTTAAAGAAGTGACACCATCAATAACAGTTCTTTCAGAGAGACAACACTCATTACCATAAATACAACAGAGAATCGAATCATCCATCAACAGCATTTTCATGTTATTTCTCCTGAAAGCTGTTAGCCCTTTTAACTTTCCATCCTCTAATAATATAAAACTTTGTTTCTTTCTTTTGCTTACATATAACTTCAATGAATCTCAAGATAGGACTAAGAATAATCGAGAGTCTTATAGTAAAAGTGTTGGAAATGACATTCAGGAAAACTTGTGAAGAGTTGATTTTAGTTATGGATTACGGCCACACTATGGGATATAAGCTCTGTTACAATTATGAAGTGGTTAAGGGGGTACCTTGCATAACTCAAACAGTTATGAAGTACGTTATGTGGACCTGAAGGTTAATTAGTTTTTCAGTGATCTCCTAAGTTTTATTGCAAAATAGTCCCTTATGAAGAAGATTGCTCAATGTCACCCACCTGTCACAGGATAGGTTACCATAAGAGCTATTAGATGATAACATCTTCATTTCCTTAACTAAATAATAAGTTTTGAAGAAACTCCATTGCTTATATAGGGAAATAACTTTCCATTTCAAAGGAATGGAAAGAAGATAATTTATAGGATCTAGGGTGAAATGCAATACATATTATGGTGAATTAGCACAAAAGCATAGCTCAAGAAGTGTTATTCTTCTTGTTACAGCAAGCCAAGACATCTTCACATATATTCCTATCCATGTTCTTTATGATGATGACCCTAGAAACCATCCAAAAGCAATTTTGATTAATATGGTTCTAGAATTCACTACAACATTTTCACATTAGCACAGATGATATAACCCTACATTAACTACAAAGAAAATATGACGTAGCGATTATTCATTTAGACAAATAGATAACCTAGCAGACTAAGTGATTGCACTAGAGAATCAACATACAACTATTAAATCCCAACAGCCACCCAGTATACTAATGGCATATATACCACCACATATATGCAATTGCTTCAAATAAAAGTTAGAATTATGAGAGCACCAAATTAGAAAACAAGATGCTGGAGTTTAGTACAACGTAAACAAAGGAAAGAAAACAGATGATGGAGAACAATTAATAAATGGGGCTGAAGCACATCAATGAACTCAACATGTTACTCTCATAAATTCAAAAGAAGGAAGACACTCTGTTAGAAGCTCATAATCCGTAGTTTTGTTGTTGCTGATTATCGTTATACATATCAAGAACCAGAAGAATGTATGTTGAAACAGAGAAAAGTAAAGAAATGGAGAGGCATACAAAAGAGGTTGAAAAATATGAAACCCCAAACCTTTGTCATTATGTCATACCTTAAGCTTATCCAAGGAGTGCAAATCAAATGCACTGGAAAAACATGTAACATGGGCACTTGTTAACCCAAGGATATCCTATAATCCAATAATTGGAGCACCATACGAATCTAAGGGTCATTATTCAAGGTGTCATCAACTGGGAGGCTACCAACACACAGCGGTCATGGCATCCCTGCACAATATTGGTTGATACGTCCAAAAAATACTAAAAGAATCCTTAAAAATTCTAATAAATGTAAACAAAATCCATGCATCGTAAGTCCAAAATATATCATCAAACACCTTAAACATAGTGAAAATAAATTATAAGGGTGCTATTGTCAGGGTACAACGTCAATGTGTCAATTTAGTCGTATAGCTTTCAATAATGATAAATGGTACATAAATATCATGAAGGTTCTCATAAATCATTGTTAGACACGGTTATGACATAGCATTGGCACATCATCTCATTTGAATTGGATGACTCACATTTGCATTAAATCGATACCCTCAAAATCGTTCACCAAATCTCAAGCAATAGAGAAGATGCCAAAGAAAAGACAAAAGAGATGAGGGACATGGGACTTGGGACTCGCATCTATAAAAGAAGACCCGACCTACAAGAAAAGGCCAAACAAAACTAGATTAATAGGAAAGAAAGCAAAAAGTGCATATCACAACCTTATAGAAACCCCTATGGTGTTCTATGGTCTATCAAATCCAACACATAGAAGCACTAATGCAATTGTGTGGTTATTCAACCCATAAATCATACCTTTTTGTCATTGTAAAAATGACAAATTACACTTTAACCCCTTTAACTATGGACTTAATTTGACTTTGCTCCTGAATTATTGAATCTTTTACATTGCCCCTTCAACTTTTTGAATTATTTCTCACTGCCCCAAATATAAATGCTCGTTATCTTTTGGAAGCAAATTGTCAACATGTCTAGGAAAAAGTGAAAAAAACACATAGGTTGAGAGGTGAAGTCATAACTTTTCTTCAAATTTGTAAAAAACATTACGGATTAGGACAATGTAGAATTAATAATATCGTTAAAAGTCCAAATATGATAAACATAACAATTAAGGAGGGTCAAAGTGTAATTTGTCATTATAAAAAAGGTACAAGGAATTGAGTTAATTCGTAAGACAAACTTGTAAAAAATCATGGAAGAATTTCTTTGAATGCAAAAAACTCCATTCTTCTTCTTTATGAAGATTTTGTGGTCTCACAGAAAGTGCAACATTGTTTATTCTTCCCAATGTTATCACCAACGCTCTAAGCCTCCGATCACGTCATGAGCTTCGTCTCTAAGGTTCTCTCACTATGTACATGAACGAGACCAACATAGTATTGTAGTCTCTCTCATCTCAACTCCCCTACCCAAAAATAAATAACACAATCTAGAAGCCAACGTGCCCCTGAATGGCATTGCTTTGTACATATTTTCTTCCAAAAATCAATTAAAGATATGTTCTCAATTAGGAAAATTATTTCGATGTTCTTCCTCTTTAACGTAATACCATTCAATGTACTTAATAGTGGGCTCAACTATCAATCCCTGATCGACACTATCATTGACACATGGCCGAGAATTAAGAATCTTACTTGGTATTCCTATTTGGAGGACGAAGCAAGGGCTTAGAGAATATGTTTCCTCAACCTGAATAATGATATGCGATGGGTGAAGTTCTACGACTAAAAAACATACTATAAATTTCATGACTTATTACATAGACGATGGGTAAAGTAGCCTTCTAGTCTTGATCCATCATCTTTAAGACCCTTACGAGAGGCTTCGTAAGGGATTGCAGGATTGAATTTCCCTTGCTTTTATCCAGAATTGCTCAGTCAAAATTAGAATTGAGACCTTATGTCTTCAATTTTTTTCTTCTGGTCTTGTTGAAATCATACCATTCAACAGTTGTGTATGTTATTGCACAGGGGAAAATTTTCGTACCTTCAGGGGGTGTTGCCAACCGAACCAACCATCATCGAATAGTCTTCTTGTTTTGGTCGGCCTACCTCTTATATCTGTTTGACTAGATATGTTTTGGCTCAAATAGTGAAACTCTATTTCTCCATCCAGTCTTCTTCAATATTCACACGTGCCTTTATAGAGTTGTCACATTATGATTATAGGTACTCTAAACCCCTTTATTTATTTTCAAGTTAGTCTCATAGAGAAAAAGACTTTCAATGGCAAACCATGGTATAACAGGCTTCAATAAATCTCTATTTATCAAGATTTTTTTTTTTTATCTACTTCACCATTTCAAGACTATTATAGATTAATGATGTGATCATCTTCACATCATCCAAGGTCTCCCTGATTAATTTCATCTTGCCAATATCTTCCAACATCAAATCAATATAATGAGCTACATAGGGTGACCAAAACATATGTTTCATCCTCTCCATCAATAATTTGCAAGCACTCTGTAGCTTGTCTCATTGTCAATTGTTACATTTACTACAATTTCTTTCCTAAACTTCTCCACGATTATCCATAAAGAAGAAAACATAGTCCTTAGTTTTATATATGTTGTGGTATTAACCAAAGTATGGTATATCATATTTTAATCACAATAGAATATAAAATTAATAATAGGTTCTTTAATCCTAAAACTCCCACCACCACACATAATGGTGCAACCAAAGTTTAGACATCTTATCTTCATTGAGCAGATATATACATAAGAGTTGGACTTCCTCCTCAATTAGGAAGTACCAATCTAGTATGTTGTAGGGCCTCTAATTCCTAGCTCTAATAAGGCCCATTATTAGCTGCATTGATTAGTATGCGTTGACAACAAAGAACTTCAAAACTCTTTTCACACTTTTTTATTCTCCCAGCTTAAGAACATGTCTTTTTTTGATATTGGTTTGGAGGGAAACATGCAACCATCCTAGCTCATCTATGCGACTTGCAGGTAGATGGAGTTAAATTTCAAAATGTGAATATGAATCATGGTGTTAAATTTCAAATGCAACCATCCTAGCTCATCTATAACAGATAACTACGTAAGAAAAGTCTGCAGCAAGGACACAAGGGGCACAGTATACCGGGAATCAAATACTTTCCTTCTGGGTCCACTAAACTGCATGCTACTCTTACAAGCTAACGGGAAGGCCCAGTGCACAAAGCCGCGGTGGTGGCGCTGAGGGGTCACCACTGTGGCCCAGTGAGTCATGCAAATCTTATAAGGTATTTATGCAAAATATAAAACAGAAAAATCTAATGAAAGCATCTAATCCCCACTTCTCATTACACATATAAAGAAAAAGCAAGAAAAAAATCACACTTTCAAAACAAGATTGAGATGGGAAAAGAGAACCATTCTAAAGAGCATCCATCAAAAACTGAAGTAAGGAAAAGAGGAAATAGATGAGATGACAAAGTAACTCCGATGAGACCCACCAAAGTCAATCCAACATGTAAGTTTAAAGTTAAAAATGGATAACAAAATCCTAGCCAGAACCACTAATGCTACCAATTTCTTCTCCCAAAAACAAAAAGGAACAAATAACCTATTATATAAGAAAAAGAATCCATGTAAAAAGAGCAACAAATAAGAACTAAATAGCAAAATATGAACCTATCCGAGGATGATAAAGAAACACGAAAACAACATACACCCATGTAATGGGCTTGATTAGTCAAGAAAAGATAAGCAGGTATGAGAAAACAAAACCCTCAAAGGCCACCAACCTCGCCTTCAAGAAGCAAAATTGCCAAAATAGAACATACGCCAAAATAAATCCCAAAAATATGAATCCCATGTGAGGATGATTTAGATGTACACTACATAAACAACAACTACCCATTTTGCAGCCCTTATCCGCGAGAAATATTTTTCCGCAAAAACAACTGAATGACACATCTTAAAAAGACAAAATCAAAACAAAAAGTAGCCATTAAACAACATACTTACAGAAGTCTAGTGCCTCAGATATATAAAACAAACGAAAAGTACCAATTAGACAACTTATAGAGTATTTTTTTTTTTTTGATAAGAACTTACTTATAGAGGTCTAGTGCCCTTTAGAAATATCAAACAAAAGATACACAATACTCAGATATCAACACCTATGAAGTAACTCAGAAAGTTGAAAGATAAGTCAACCAAAGTGCTGATCACAGAGGCAAGCACCTAAATATCTCTATCAAAGAGAAATCAAGTAGATATACGATAAAGGAAGGAAAAAGCAGAAAGCCCAAGTGAAAAAGGAGAAGGCAAAAGAGCGAAAGGCAAGGAGACAGAGAGAAACGGGAAGACCTGTTGAATATGATCAGTTGTGACGTTGTTGGGATAGTAGGCTGCCATCATGGGCTGCATCTGTATCAGGTGCCGCTGCATTCCTTTCTTTTATACTCTCTCTTTCTCTCTCTATAACCTATCTCTCTCTATAAATATATTTATATATTTGTTTGTGGGTCTATGCGTCTTTCACTTTGGAACAGAGAGCAAAGAAAGCGATGCAAGTTCAAAGAAATGACCCCTCTACGCGTTATAGGGTTTTTATCTGTTCTCACTCCCTCACTTAAAAGTCGAACAAGGGCACTCAACACATAAATTAGACAGACTAATATGCGAGAGAAACTAACAGTAGCATATATAAGTACACTACAAAGTTTTGTTTGAGGGTTTCGAAGAGAGGATAGAATCTAAACGAGGGTTTGTATAGCTCTATCTTTCCGTACTTTCACTCTCTAAAAAGTAGGTCACGTGACGGATAGTGACCTTGATATATATGGAGGGGGGGGAGGGAGAGAGAGAGAGAGAGAGAACTTTATGAAAGAGTGAATCTACTGTTCTACACATCAGGACATGAAAGACAATGTCTGTTGGTCTTTGGACCGCTCGGTCCAACTGGATTGGTTTGTCAGCTGGGCGATGACGTCATCAGGAGTGAGAGTATCGAGGGATTCTCTCTAGTCCACGCTCTGTCCTTTGTCACGCGCCTATGATGCCGTACTGCTTTTAAAGGGTCCGTGAACCCACGTCTATGTCTGGGGTGGGATAAGTTTTGCTAGTCTTCGCAAAGTCCTATGCAGTATCAAGGCTTGTTTGACACATAGAGTGCTCATGTGATGGTCTAAAATTATTTTTTAAGATTATATTTTTTTTATTTAATTGCGGTGTTCAACATGATTACGCGTGATTAAATCATTTAATAAATATATATGTCAGTAATCATATGATGAAAAAATAAGTGTCATTAGAGAAAGGCAGAATATACTTCTACCTGAACTATGGTTCAGCCAACTGAACAAGTTCTGAACCTAGCCGAACAAATGATAAAATCGCCCAATCAACAAAGGAATCGAATAGTTGATAAAATCGAGCAAGGGATAAGGGATGGTGTTTATTTGAAAAACAACCTTCACTGGTGGTAAAGTCGAATTAAGAGATAGTTGGGCTATCCCGAGAAATTAGAAATGGTAATAAAATGTCAATAAAAAAATTGTATAAATCGTAGATAAACATTACAAACGTGACCTAAATAATTGCTTAATAAAAAAGAAAATTTGAAAACATTCTTATATGAATTAAGGAAAATTTGGTTAAAAACAAAGTGTCACTAAGGATAACAGTGAAATAGGATAGGGGAAGGAGAGAGTTGTCTTCACCACTGTATCTACTTAAAAAAAGTTTGTTAACTCCTGTTAACGGAATTAATTTTAATCCTTATCTCCGTCCAATGGATTAATTCAAATCCTCGCCCCCGCCATCAGTCCCTCGCTTTCACCCCCTCCCTAGACGAAGCCAATAATAATTAATTTTTGTAACAATATCATGAATCATGACATGATTAATTCAAAAAAACAACAATAATACTAATAAGATTAAAAGTTTGTGTACAACATAAATCCAACATAATTCATAATAACTACACAATCCAACATAATTCAACACCACATATGTCATTTCATCTAGCTTCATACCTATAATTTAATAAAAAAACATAAAAAATATAGTGAAGGGGTTAGCCCTCATAATTACACATGTAATAGCATTAAATGAAACTTACGTGAGATTGACAGGACATATCACGTAACGGGAAAATCATTCACACTGCCCTATAAATCGAGCCGTGATGATCAATAGGTTCGGTAAAGAAAGAAAGAGTTCGGTTCTCTTTATAGCCGAGCTCATCAATCTAATTCAGCTAAGCAAGGAAAGAGCTCGACTTGTACCAAGTCGAGTCCGTTAAAATGTTCGGCAAGTCGATTGAAGAGGTCAGTTTGTGTCAAACCAAGTCCCTTAATCTGTTTGACAAAAATCGATTGTGCTCGGCATCCGATATGTCCAAACTATTTTAAATGATAGATGGAAAGATAAAGATCCGCCTATAACTTAGGCAATCAGAGAAATTGAAGATATCAAGAGAAAATAATGGAAAAATATCAGCAACTTTTCAAACCGAATCACTGAATTGAAGGAAGATGTACCACCTTGAATCAAAAATCACGAAAACCCCTAAGGGGATGACCATCTATAAAAAACAAAGGAATCCAAGTTGAAAGGTACGCTAACTCTCTTGGTCTTCTTCCATTCGTTTCAGTATCTTTACTGACTTAAGTATCGGAGTGCCTTCGATCGAAGCACTTCGATTTTGGGTAGTTTATTTGTTTTGTAGGTAGAGGAAGACTAGAAGATCAAGTTCAGAAACACATCAATTTCTCAATTCCAGTGGGTGGTATTCTCAATTTTTTGCCTCCTAAATTTGGCACAAAAGATTTCCGTCTTTCGCAACAAGAAGCCATAATGTCTAAACTCAGAAGCGCAATTGGATCACCTAGAGGTAGTTTCGCCTTGGGAGACTTTGATCCTGCATCCATCCCTATAGGTAGCAACGCGCGGTTGCAGGCAAGAGGAAGCTCAACTAGATCCCATGAAGGCGAAGAGATGTCCTCTGCCAGTTTTAGGCCCCTGAAGAATCAGAACCATCAAATTGAAGATCGGGGTGAATCCCTTCATGCCGAGGGGGAAAACCACTCCTTGGTAAAGTTGGTTCAGCCCCTGCAGGATAGACTTGATGCTCATGACAAGTTGTTCAAGAAATCTTATGCCAGGAAAAAAGATCTGATCAAAGAAAACAAAGAATTAAAAATTAGAATAAAAGAGATGACCAGGAAAGAGAAACGTGAGATGGAGAACCATTGGGAAAGTCCTAAAAGAAAGCCCGACAAAATCAGAAGCAACAATGAAGATCGTCACCAGCAGAAGAAACCTCAGGTTCAAGAGGAGGTTGCATGGAAACAGTACATTACCGAGGAACTCAACACCCGCTTGAGGAGACCAGAACAGAGGTTGGCTAGGAACCTAGCCAGAAGAGCGACAAGAGAATATGGAGAAGGTTCAGAGTCATCTCCATTTATAGTTTGAATCAAAAAGGGACAAATTTCAAGCAAATTCACCGTCCCGAACTTCAAACTATATGCCGGGAAGACCGACCCAGCCTCGCACATCAGACATTACAGACAGCTGATGACCATTCATAGAAAAATGAGCTCCTACTCTGTACTATCTTCCCTAGCAGTCTTGGGGAGTCAGCCATGAAGTGGTTTGACAGCCTACCTAAGGGAACATCGACGGATGGTCTCAATTAGCCGAGTAGTTCACAGCTCAGTTCATAATGAGCAATAAGCAACCGAAGGATGTTGGAGCACTATTGACGCTAAAGAAGAAGAATAACAAAAGCCTACAAGAGTACGCTCATCGTTATTGAAAAACTATGAATGAGGTTGAAGGGTATAATCCAGAGATTGTAGTTGCATCTTTCAAGATCGGGTTGTCAAAGGAGAATCCCCTATATCAGTGGCTCACAAGAAGGCCAGCCATGGATCTAGAAGAGCTGATGTCTAGGATTGAAAAGTACGCCAAAGTTGATGATGACTTATCCAGGGACGGGGTTAAAGAGCATCCGAGCAAGAGGCAGTTCAGCAGAGACAAGCAGACCGAGCCAAATAGAGAGGGAGGAAGAAAGAATGAGAATGATGGATATCCTCAAAAGTCCCCATTTCTAGGGGTAAATACATTGTTCAAAAAACCCATATACAAGATACTAAGCCAGATCAAGATAAAGCCATTTTTCAAATGGCCGAACAAGTTAATAGGAGATCCTTTTAAAAGGAATCCAAACTTCAGGTGTTCATATCACAGGGATGTGGGTCATATGACTGAGAATTGCCGATCTCTGAAGCAGCAATTGGAGGAGCTGGTTCAGGCTGAACATCTCGTCGAGTTCATAGAACGTAAACAAAAATCCAATAGAGGGAAGACCAAGCCAAATGGGGATCACAACACTCCAGTAAGAGTGATTGATGTGATCTATGCTGCCACCAATCTGCAGATGTTCACAAATAATTCTGCTCGTGCTTACATTCAAAAAGCTACCAATGAGAGAGAAGTGTATGAGTTGCGATTGACCCCGGAGGTGACCAACAAAAGAATCAAGATAGAAGAGTTAGCTGGAGCAATCTGTTTCACCGAGCAGGACTTGGTCGGAGTTCACCAACCGCACAACGGCGCCCTAGTCGTTACGCTTCACATTGCTAATTTTGATGTAAAAAGGATGCTGATTGATCCGGGGAGTTTATCAAAAATCATGTATTCAGATCTATTTAAGAAATTTGGTCTTAAGAAGGAGGATCTTTGATTAACCCTAATTAAAGCATAATTTAATAGGTAAATTGTGTTAGTTGAATAAAGTAAACTAGTCAAAATAAATCAAATTAGAGTTAGTATGTGAATAAAGGATAATGAATTAATTGTTGTTCTTTTCAAGGTTTTGTACGTCAAAGCTACAAATTNGCCCCCTACCATGAATATTGACCAAGAACAACCCGAGGATGCGGGTGACAATTTTGACAATATAGGTGCAAATTCAAATGTCCAAAGGGGTGGGGGACCACAAGAACCCCAAATACCCAATCCGAGAATGAATTTTCTCCTTCCCGTGAATGAGGAGAATAATTTTCAAATGGATCTCCCGGTGAAGNAACTACTGGGGTGCCAATTATCAAAGCTCAAAATAAAGGGGGATCAAAGAATTCAATGCCACATAACAAGACTTTCATGTCACCTAACAAGATTCAAAGTCACCTAACAAGACTTTCATGTCACCAANCCTCGGTTTACTTCCTTCCCCGTGGAAACGACCTTGAAATACCACCAAGTAAAACAAGATCCGCGAAAGTCTCCTTGTGCTTGAGGAGCACTTTTGTTCACACATACTCATATTTGAAATCTCATTCATCCACCATTTCGTTGCCCTTTCTTTTGATATCATCCCTAGGAGAGTGACACTCCCTTCATTCATATACTATACATGCTAAAAGGTGATGTTTTATAGGTTAGGAAACAACAAGGAATTTTGTCAAGTATTTTTGGCGCCATTGCCAGGGAAGGCAAGTGTCAAACCAAGAAGGGGATTTTCGGATGACGAAGGTAAGTCCCATGATCTTCCTCATGGGCAGNCTTAGGACTTGTAAAGCATTCATCTTTGGGTAGTGGAAAACCCTCCAAAAGTATTATTACTTTCCTTATTGCTTATTGCTTTATTTAAGTATTATTTTCTTTTATTGTATTANATGAAATTGTTTCCCTTTTTCCTAAAAGACAAGGCAAAAACGTGGCTTATTTTCTTAAGGCCTCGAACCATCACATCATGGAGCCAAATAATTTCTGAATTTTTGAACAAATTCTTTCCGATGCATAAAACCACCGCCCTAAAAAAGTAAATTCAAAACTTTTCAAAAAAGCCCAATGAGCAATTCTATCAATGTTGGGAGAGATACAAGGANTTCCTTCTTCCCTTAGAGAAGTGAAACTCTTCCACTTTTCTAGAACTTTACCAAAGCCATGAAGGGTGGAACGTGATTCACTCATTCTTTATCGATGATTGNAAACTGACTTGTTAGACAAAACTTGCCCCCTACCATGAATATTGACCAAGAACAACCCGAGGATGCGGGTGACAATTTTGACAATATAGGTGCAAATTCAAATGTCCAAAGGGGTGGGGGACCACAAGAACCCCAAATACCCAATCCGAGAATGAATTTTCTCCTTCCCGTGAATGAGGAGAATAATTTTCAAATGGATCTCCCGGTGAAGTCAATGAGGAATTTCCTACAACCAACACGAAGCACCACACCATCATGCATCCTCCTTCCGGTCCAAGCTCATCTTTCCATAGTTAAGCCAGGGATGTTGCAACTAATTCTCACGTTCAACGGACTGGAAACTCAGAGCCCCTATTCACACATAAAGGATTTTGAGGAAATAGTTGCAACCTTCTTTCCCAATCATGGGATGGAAGAGATAGGTAGAATGAAATTGTTTCCCTTTTTCCTAAAAGACAAGGCAAAAACGTGGCTTATTTTCTTAAGGCCTCGAACCATCACATCATGGAGCCAAATAATTTCTGAATTTTTGAACAAATTCTTTCCGATGCATAAAACCACCGCCCTAAAAAAGTAAATTCAAAACTTTTCAAAAAAGCCCAATGAGCAATTCTATCAATGTTGGGAGAGGTACAAGGAATTGCTACAATCCCTTCCACATCATGGCTTTGAACCATGACAATTGGTGAGTTTCTTTTATGAAGGAATCACACCGGGCCATCGAAAGTTCATTGACATAATGTGTAATGGGGAGTTTTTGAACAAAGACCCTGATGAGGCCTTAGATTACTTTGATACATTGGCACAAAATGCACAATCATGGGACATTACAGATCCCACCAATGTACCAAGGTCTTCTCCTCAAAAGAGTGGTCAAACTCAAGGGGGAGGGATTTATGATTTGAGAGACCGAGAAGACTTGTTTTTAAAAATTGCTAAATTGTCAAGAAAAGTTGAGAGTCTTGAAGTCAATAAGAGACACGAGGTGTCTAATGTGTCATGAATCGAAGATGATTGTTCAATTTGCGAATGTATGGAGCATTCCCTATCGGATTGTCCAAACATTCCGACCCTTAAAGAAGCATACCATGAACAAGTCCATGCCTTCAACCAAACGAGGCAATCATTTTCTCCCAATTCGAATACTTACAATCCGGGTTGGAGTAATCACCCAAATTTTAGTTGGAGAAATGAAAATCTCATTCCTCATGGTTCAAGTGCATATGCATCTTCCATGCCTCCCAAGCAAAACCAATACCATGGCCAAGGGCAAGCATCTAGCTCTCAATACCCCCAGACCAATCCACAAGGGTATTTGTCAAACCCACCACCACAGAATTTTTCACCAAATCCACCTCCACAAAGTTTTTCTCAAGGACCGTCCAATCCATCCACATACCAACCTCCTCACAAAAGGAATTTGAAGGATATGGTTCATTCCTTCATTCAAAGTCAAACCGCCATCAATAACCAAAATGTCATANCAATATTGAGGACCAACACTCCTCCCAAATTCAAAGACCCCGATTGTCCAACCATAACCATCACCATTGGAAATTATCGAGCGGAGCAAGTACTCCTCGATTTGGGGGCAAGTGTGAATCTTCTCCTCTATTAGGTGTACCAACAGCTACAGCTTGAGGAGTTGAAGCCCACCNACTCCTCGATTTGGGGGCAAGTGTGAATCTTCTCCCCTACTCAGTGTACCAACAGCTATAGCTTGAGGAGTTGAAGCCCACCTCAATCACACTTCAATTGGCGGATCGTAGTATCCGTACACCAAGGGGAGTAGTTGAGGATGTCTTAGTTCAAATTCATAAATTTTACTTTCCTGTTGATTTCATTGTGCTTGATACACACCCTGCTGCAAAACTTAGCTCCCAAATTTTCGTAATACTTGGAAGACCTGATTCACACTTTTTAGTGGTCTGAATTATATTATATTGTACACCCAAGTATAAGTGGTCAAATTATAGTTTTCTCGATTTTAAGTCCAAGTATCGATCCCACGAAGAGTTTAGTAATTTAGACTATAAAATAAAATAAAATAAAAAAATTAAAAGTATTGTTTGAAGCAGAATATTGTTTTATAGCTTGTGGCATGAGCTTAGTTTGATAACTAGTTTATTTAAATAAAAGCAATGCAGAAATAAAGTGCAGAGATAATAAAATGCGTAAATAAAACAGATTAATGACAGAAATAATAAAGTGCGTAAGTAAATGCGTTAGCAACAAGAATATAAAAGATACCCTTCAGTTTAAGGGTCCCATATGCATTATATTGGTTAGATACTGGAAATGCTACCTCACAACAATTAACTCCCATGTTACTGGAAAGTCAACCGGCAGGTCTGATGTAAATAAACCATAACACAACTGCTTCTTAGGCTACACTGGTGGTAACATATTATAACACAGCTACTTCTTAAGCTACACTGGTTATATTTTTGTCAACTGATTAACCCAAGCAAACCAGAAGAATAAGTCATTCATGATGAATACTTGAGTTATTCATTTGATCTCATGATTGCAAGTGCATATATATAAACCATAACACAATTGCTTCTTAGGCTACACTGGTGGTAATATATTATAACACAACTGCTTCTTAAGCTACACTGGGTATAGATGTGCCAGTTAAACAGCCTCAACGTTCCGGTGGAAGTAAAGTCATACCGATAGGAACATCGTGGTTGTTAGACTGTCATAATAATTATATATAATAATAATCAACCCTAATAATCTAGAAGGACAAGTCATTCATGAGAATTATTTAGGTTTGTACCACACATCAGTCAACTTCCTCAACATTTCGGTGGAAGCAAAGTCATACTAATAGAAACGCCGTGGTTGTTAGACCGGCGGGTCTTATGATATACTGATGATATAATCCAAGGTACAACACCGGAATTATACACATCACTATATCACGCATTAAGCATATAATACATATATAAATAAACGTACAAATAAAACATCAGCATTTTCATAATCTAAACAGTAATATACATATGTTCCCCTCACACTAGAGGGTATAAACGACTACTCATGCTCCATTGCTACAGACAAGCAAGAAGTATGGGTAGTATTCATTACAATTAAAATAAAACTTCTTTCACAAGGAACAATTGAAACACAACCACCCTTAATATCATTCAAGACAAAAAAAAGTGGCGGCAGTTCAATCATCCGAATAGAAAGATATTTCAGAAATGTAGAATTACAGAGTAACAAACGGACCAGCTTTCAAAGGCTTTTTTTTTCTCTCTTTTCTTTCTCTCTTTGATGATCGGCTAGCTTTCTTGGTAGGAAGGAAATTTTCTCTTGAAATGGTATTGTGAGGCTTGGAGTACTTGGAGTGGAATGTTCCAAGTCTCTTGAAGAATGAAGGNCATTGCGGATATCAAGGGGATAAGCTCTCTCATTTGCACCCACCGCATATATCTTGGGTAAGNTATTGTGAGGCTTGGAGTACTTGGAGTGGAATGTTCCAAGTCTCTTGAAGAATGAAGGCAAGACCCTTATTTATAGGGGAGGGTGAAATTTCGGCCAAGGAGGGGTCCTAACCCCCTTCTCACCCTTTAGGAATGTTGATCCTTGCAGCAGAGCTAGATGTCGCGGTCTTAGGCTTCCACTTGTCGCGTTCTAGAGCTTCCATGTGTCGGGGGGGGGGGGTCCTAACCCCTACCTTAACCTTCCTAAAGGTTAAGCCTTGCAGTAGTGCAAGGTGTCTTCTTCTGGAGCTAGCACTTGTTGCCTTTTGATTTGTCCATTATTTTTTATTACACCTTAGTCCTTCATAGTTGCAATTCTTGCAAAATTGCATTGTATTTCCCATTATTTTTGCATTTGACTCTTAAATTTACACATAAAGTNGGCTACAATCAGATTGAGATTGCTTTGGAGGATTAAGAGAAGACCACTTTCACATGTCCCTATGGTACCTTTGTCTACCGTCATATGCCATTTGGACTGTGCAATGCTCTGGGGACTTTTCAACGCTGTATGATGGGAATTTTCAGTGACATGGTTACAAAGATAGTGGAGGTCTTTATGGACGACTTTTCAGTGTTTGGTGANCTTCCTTGCTACATCTAATGCCGTGATAAATTACAGGAATGGTCTAATGAAGTTGACATTTGGGAATATGACAATGGAGTACAATGTATTCAACTTGGCAAAGCAACCGAGTGATGATGAGGAAGTAAGTGAGGTCAATAGAATCGACACTTTGGTTGAGGAGCACTTGGAGCTAGAGGGGATATTGAAATTCAAGGAAGAAGGAATTGTGGATCTTGAGAATTATGATGACCAAGAGGAGGTAGAAGATTTGAAAGGAATGGAAAGGTGGATCCCTACATTCGAAGAGTTACTCCATCGAGAAAAGAAAATTTTTCCGTCAAATGAACAAAAGCCCAACTTGGAGTTAAAGCCCTTGTCCACCCATTTGAAGTACGCCTATCTTGGGGAAGGTGAAATATTTTCGATGGTCATTAGCTCTACATTAAACATGGAACAAGAAAAATAACTCTTGGAGGTGTTGAGAAAACATAAAAGAGCAATTGGGTGGACCATTGCGGATATCAAGGGGATAAGCTCTCTCATTTGCACCCACCGCATATATCTTGGGTAAGATTCCAAACCTTCCCGACAACCACAAAGGCGGTTGAATCCCATCATAAAGGAGGTGGTAACGGATGAGGTTCTGAAACTACTTGATGTGGGGATCATTTTTTCAATTGCCGATAGTAAGTGGGTTAGCCCCACGCAAGTAGTACCTAAGAAATCCAGAGTTACGGTGGTTGAGAATGATGAGAATGAGCTTATACCTACAAGAGTAATCACCAGATGGAGGGTGTGCATTTATTACCGCAAGCTGAACACTTGCACAAGAAAAGACCACTTCTCATTGCCATTCCTCAATCAAGTTCTAGAACGAGTAGCAGGACATCTATTCTATTTTTTTTTAAATGGATACTCCGGCTACAATCAGATTGAGATTGCTTTGGAGGATTAAGAGAAGACCACTTTCACATGTCCCTATGGTACCTTTGCCTACCGTCATATGCCATTTGGACTGTGCAATGCTCTGGGGACTTTTCAACGCTGTATGATGGGAATTTTCAGTGACATGGTTACAAAGATAGTGGAGGTCTTTATGGACGACTTTTCAGTGTTTGGTGATTCATTCGAGGGATGTTTGGCAAACTTGGAGAAAGTTCTAACAAGATGTGAGGAGAAGAATCTAGTCTTGAATTGGAAAAAATGTCACTTTATGGTGACGAAAGGAATTGTGCTTGGCTATATAGTTTCGACAAGGGGTATTGAAGTCGATAAATACAAGGTGGAGGTCATCTCCAACCTCCCCACGCCAAAAGTCATCAAAGGCATCCGGTCATTTTTGGGTCATGCAGGTTTTTTTNAGGTGGATCCCTACATTCGAAGAGTTACTCCATCGAGAAAAGAAAATTTTTCCGTCAAATGAACAAAAGCCCAACTTGGAGTTAAAGCCCTTGTCCACCCATTTGAAGTACGCCTATCTTGGGGAAGGTGAAATATTTTCGATGGTCATTAGCTCTACATTAAACATGGAACAAGAAAAATAACTCTTGGAGGTGTTGAGAAAACATAAAAGAGCAATTGGGTGGACCATTGCGGATATCAAGGGGATAAGCTCTCTCATTTGCACCCACCGCATATATCTTGGGTAAGATTCCAAACCTTCCCGACAACCACAAAGGCGGTTGAATCCCATCATAAAGGAGGTGGTAACGGATGAGGTTCTGAAACTACTTGATGTGGGGATCATTTTTTCAATTGCCGATAGTAAGTGGGTTAGCCCCACGCAAGTAGTACCTAAGAAATCCAGAGTTACGGTGGTTGAGAATGATGAGAATGAGCTTATACCTACAAGAGTAATCACCAGATGGAGGGTGTGCATTTATTACCGCAAGCTGAACACTTGCACAAGAAAAGACCACTTCTCATTGCCATTCCTCAATCAAGTTCTAGAACGAGTAGCAGGACATCTATTCTATTTTTTTTTAAATGGATACTCCGGCTACAATCAGATTGAGATTGCTTTGGAGGATTAAGAGAAGACCACTTTCACATGTCCCTATGGTACCTTTGTCTACCGTCATATGCCATTTGGACTGTGCAATGCTCTGGGGACTTTTCAACGCTGTATGATGGGAATTTTCAGTGACATGGTTACAAAGATAGTGGAGGTCTTTATGGACGACTTTTCAGTGTTTGGTGATTCATTCGAGGGATGTTTGGCAAACTTGGAGAAAGTTCTAACAAGATGTGAGGAGAAGAATCTAGTCTTGAATTGGAAAAAATGTCACTTTATGGTGACGAAAGGAATTGTGCTTGGCTATATAGTTTCGACAAGGGGTATTGAAGTCGATAAATACAAGGTGGAGGTCATCTCCAACCTCCCCACGCCAAAAGTCATCAAAGGCATCCGGTCATTTTTGGGTCATGCAGGTTTTTTTCGTCGATTCATAAAGAATTTCAGTGCATTAGCCCGACCCTTGACCAACCTACTGTCTAAAGAGGTCCCATTTGAGTGGTCGAATGATTGTGAGACATCCTTTAAAAAATTTAAAAGCATGCTAGTCACACCTCCGATTATGCGACCACCCAATTGGAATCTACCTTTTGAGCTCATATGTGACGCGAGTGATTACGCGGTCGGCGTAGTGCTCTGTTAGAGGGAGGAAAATAGATCATANGATAGTAAGTGGGTTAGCCCCACGCAAGTAGTACCTAAGAAATCCAGAGTTACGGTGGTTGAGAATGATGAGAATGAGCTTATACCTACAAGAGTAATCACCAGATGGAGGGTGTGCATTTATTACCGCAAGCTGAACACTTGCACAAGAAAAGACCACTTCTCATTGCCATTCCTCAATCAAGTTCTAGAACGAGTAGCAGGACATCTATTCTATTTTTTTTTAAATGGATACTCCGGCTACAATCAGATTGAGATTGCTTTGGAGGATTAAGAGAAGACCACTTTCACATGTCCCTATGGTACCTTTGTCTACCGTCATATGCCATTTGGACTGTGCAATGCTCTGGGGACTTTTCAACGCTGTATGATGGGAATTTTCAGTGACATGGTTACAAAGATAGTGGAGGTCTTTATGGACGACTTTTCAGTGTTTGGTGATTCATTCGAGGGATGTTTGGCAAACTTGGAGAAAGTTCTAACAAGATGTGAGGAGAAGAATCTAGTCTTGAATTGGAAAAAATGTCACTTTATGGTGACGAAAGGAATTGTGCTTGGCTATATAGTTTCGACAAGGGGTATTGAAGTCGATAAATACAAGGTGGAGGTCATCTCCAACCTCCCCACGCCAAAAGTCATCAAAGGCATCCGGTCATTTTTGGGTCATGCAGGTTTTTTTCGTCGATTCATAAAGAATTTCAGTGCATTAGCCCGACCCTTGACCAACCTACTGTCTAAAGAGGTCCCATTTGAGTGGTCGAATGATTGTGAGACATCCTTTAAAAAATTTAAAAGCATGCTAGTCACACCTCCGATTATGCGACCACCCAATTGGAATCTACCTTTTGAGCTCATATGTGACGCGAGTGATTACGCGGTCGGCGTAGTGCTCTGTTAGAGGGAGGAAAATAGATCATATGTGATACACTATGCTAGCAAAATACTTAATAAGGCTCAGATGAATTACACTACCACAGAGAAAGAATTTCTAGTAGTAGTGTTTGCCTTAGATAAATTCCGTGCTTACATCATTGGTCCGTCTATTGTTGTTTTTACTGATCACTTTNCCAGATGGAGGGTGTGCATTTATTACCGCAAGCTGAACACTTGCACAAGAAAAGACCACTTCTCATTGCCATTCCTCAATCAAGTTCTAGAACGAGTAGCAGGACATCTATTCTATTTTTTTTTAAATGGATACTCCGGCTACAATCAGATTGAGATTGCTTTGGAGGATTAAGAGAAGACCACTTTCACATGTCCCTATGGTACCTTTGTCTACCGTCATATGCCATTTGGACTGTGCAATGCTCTGGGGACTTTTCAACGCTGTATGATGGGAATTTTCAGTGACATGGTTACAAAGATAGTGGAGGTCTTTATGGACGACTTTTCAGTGTTTGGTGATTCATTCGAGGGATGTTTGGCAAACTTGGAGAAAGTTCTAACAAGATGTGAGGAGAAGAATCTAGTCTTGAATTGGAAAAAATGTCACTTTATGGTGACGAAAGGAATTGTGCTTGGCTATATAGTTTCGACAAGGGGTATTGAAGTCGATAAATACAAGGNCGACAAATGCCAACGGTTGGGTAGTGTGACCCAAAGAAACATGATGCCTCTTTCACCAATACTTGTTATAGAAATATTCGATTGTTGGGACATCGACTTCATGGGGTCCTTTCCCTATGTCATTTGGTTATTTGTACATCCTCATAGCAGTGGACTATGTGTCCAAATGGGTGGAGGCTATCCCGACCAAGACTAATGACCACCGGGTCATACTCAAATTTCTCAAGGAGAACATCTTTTCGAGGTTTGGAATGCCTTGTTTAATAATAAGTGATGGTGGATCACATTTCTGTAATAGGCCATTTGCATCTCTAATGTTCAAATATGACGTCACTCACAAAGTATCCACTGCTTATCATCCACAAACAAATGACCAAGCCGAGCTAGCCAATAGGGAGATCAAGAACATTCTAGAAAAAATGGTTAACCCAAACAGGAAGGATTGGTCCGATAGATTGATCGATGCCCTCTGGCATACCGCACTGCCTTTAAAACTATTTTGGGCATGTCTCCCTACTGGCTGGTCTATGGAAAGGCTTGTCACCTGCTAGTCGAAATGGAACACAAGGCCTATTGGGCCATTAAAACTTTAAATTTTAATTTGAGAATGGGCGGTGATCGTAGGAAGTTAGAACTGAATGAGTTGGAAGAAATTCGACGAGATACGTATGAGAGCTCCAAAATCTCAAAAGAAAGGGCCAAAATCTTTTATGATAACTCCATCGTGAGGAAATCATTTGAAGCCCGAGCAAAAAGTACTCTTGTACAATTCTCGCCTCTCCATTTTTCAAGGCAAACTCCGATCCCGTTGGGATGACCCCTATTTTGTCAAGGTGGCCTACCCCAGCAGAGCTGTGGATATCTAAAACCCCCGAAAATAGCCAAACATTCATGGTCAATGGCCAAAGACTTAAGCCATTTTTTGGGGATTTTGAAGAACAAGTGGTAGAGGAGAATTTGATGGATCCAGTATACCTGGAAGTTGTGGAGGAATAATTAATTTTTTTTTTCTGCTTTTCAATGTACTGGCTTTTATTTACTTACTTTATTTTTATTCTATGTTAATTATGTTCTTTTGTCGTATAGTTTTGTTCTTCTTAGTCGTAGATATTGGTGTTTTTATCAAAGCTCAAGTGCGAGGTGTTCTCTAACCATACTAATCTTTTTACTATCCGTCATTGAATATCATACTTTTTTTGTTTCATTGAGGACCATGCATGAATCAAGTTGGGGGGTGAGGTTGCACTATTTGCATCTTACACCAATGTTTGTGGGAATATTCCACGCTGATATTCGCGTCTACCGACACTCGCGCTTGTCGATACTAAAAAAAAAAATGAATATTTCGCGCGGATATGCGGCTACCGACACTAAAAAATAAAAAATAAATAAAAAATAAAAAATAAAAAATAAAAAATAAATAAAAAATAAAAAATAAAAAATGGGATGCCTTTATAAGGTTTTCAAAATTTTTGTTTTCTCCCATCCACCGGTGATTGGTCTCCCCTTCTTCTCCCCTTCTTTTTTCTTCTTTCTTCCTCTTTTCTTCTTCTTCTTTTTCTTTGTCGTTCTCTCTGTCTCTGTAAAAACAAACTANTTTTTCTTCTCTTCTTTTTTTTCTTCCTCTTTTCTTCTTCTTCTTCTTCTTTTTCGTCGTTCTCTTTGTTCTCTGTAAAAACAACCCACCCCCTGAAAATCCATGACCATATACGCTGACGACCCAGTCCTTTGTTTAATAATTTACCTTATATGTTTGCATTTGTTCATGGGTGCTCTTTTTCTGCTCACACTTAGGGTGAGGGATTTCCAGCCTAACCCAAATCTCTCTCAAGTTGGTTAATTGTTGTGTTTTGTTTGTTGGTTTTGGCAGCTAAACAGATCTTTACACCCATTGCTTTTCCCTCTTTCTTCGTCTGCTTCTTCTTCTTATTTCTGTTGTGCTATTCTCTATAACACGATCCAACTTCCAACAATCCCATGACCATATTCCCCGAAGACCCAGTTGTTTGTCTCATGCTCGGCATTTGTTTACTCTATTTGTACATGACTCTTCTTCTTCTATCTGCATTTAAAATCAAGGGTTTTTGCCCTAGCGAAAACCCAAATCTGTATAGAGAAGATTAATTTGTGTATTTTCTTTGTAGGTTTCGACAGTTGAACAGATCTCTACCCTATAACTTGATCTCCAAACTCTACACACTGGTAAATTCGAAACATTGGAGACAATGTTCAATTTAGGTTGGGGGCTGTGATCTATGATTTCAGTTTGTTATAGTTTCGTATTTAAAAAAAAAAAAAAAAAAATTTGTTCTGGATTGGGTATTTTTACAGCATTTTTGCTTCTATTTCATGATCACATCAAATGCAGCTTCAATCATCTTTGTGACTGGCAGACGTTAAAGAACCAAATAGTGAGTCTTAAAGCAGAGAAAGCATGGATGTTAAAATTTTTTGGTTTAGTTTGGGAGTCTTGCGCACATTTCCATCTGATGTGCATGTTGTGATCATGAGAAAAGCAAGAGTAGTCAAAAAAATTAAAATTCGAGAAGCACGAGCAAAACTATTGTGTGGCAGAAGTACTTTTGCTAAACGTCGTCGTGCCAAACGGTTGGGTGCTTGTAAACAATGTGGCAGGTGTTTTCACNCTTGTAAACAATGTGGCAAGTGTTTTCACATGAAAAAATATAATCAGTGTTCTGAACCAATTTCGGGTCGTGCAACTGATCGATTAAACTGGATAGTCTATGGGCAGAGTAAGGATTTTCCTGACACGCCATCTTATACCAGTCCGGGACTTAGACGTTATGTGCGACAAGAAGTGAGAAAGGTCACTAATAATGACATAGACACAAACGATGACTCAGATTAANACACGCTATCTTATACCAGTCCGGGACTTACACGTTATGTGCAACAAGAAGTGGGAAGGGTCACTAATAATGACATAGACACAAACGATGACTCAGATTAAATTTTGACTAATAATGACAAAGCTGTGGAAAAATGTGTTTTGAGGATGAAGGTTAATGGTCCGAATTTTTTTTCCTGTGTAAATATTTGTTTATGTACAAAGTCTTTTTGTTGAAATAAAGATGTGGGCTGAGTAAGGATTGTCCTAAAATGCCAACCTGTAGCGTAGGTAGGGACTTATCCTGAGACGCCATAGTTTTCCAAGTTCAATGTGTGCATTTAGTTTTTTTTTTAATTTTTATAGATNATTAGTCTATTTTCTTAAGACTTTCACTCCCTTTCTAACTGTGCATGTGATTCTTCGATTGACCATCCTTTGATCACATGCCCTTTGAGAGACAAGTCACTATAATTGGAGTGAATTTTTTGCTGAGAGCATTATAAGAGAGGTTTGAGACATCAAAGCTATCCATGGAAGATGATAAAGTGGAATATTTGTTATATAACAATTCTTGCTACTAGAATGATCATTTCTACTACACAGGGAATTCCAAATACCAATGTAACAAATGTTTATTTTTGTATAGAGTACGTACCAATGACAAAGAAGTGTTCGGGAAACAATTCAAAATTAAGGGATGTGTGTCTCAATGATTCTGTTGCTAACTCATTCTGATCTTACATATACACATCTTTTAATTGGAGTTTGTAGGTAGCTTCACTGAAAACCTTCACGAGACAAAACTCGTCCACTAGGGATCACCTAGGGGGTTTAACGACTTGTTGCATATGCTAAATGCAATCGTGTTATCTACGAAAGTGATTTTATTTTGTTATGTTGTTATTTATTACTAGGGACTAGTAATGTTTAGGTTGGGGGGTGTGATTAACCCTAATTAAAGCATAATTTAATAGGTAAATTGTGTTAGTTGAATAAAGTAAA
>CAUOFW020010057.1:1145147-1251648 GCA_963454935.2 Ilex paraguariensis
AAAATAGAATTATAATATAACTGACATTCTTTGGAAACCTAACATAACCAGTGGAGATAACGAAGAATATCATGGTAAGTTTTGAGCCTTACGATGCTTTCTGAGAGACAATCAACATTTACTCAAGTAAGTTCTTTCACTTTCAATTGTTGAATAATCTCATTAAACTTGCTTTGATTAAATGCAACTAAAGTAATCTATTGATATATCTCATAGAGAACCTTTGCATGCGACACATACATAGACACATACTTGAGAAAGGATTTTAGGCCATCTTTGAGTTGATTTTGAGCCTTAGTCATTGCTTCTACGAAATTATATCCATAGTTAGCCATGTTTGAGCCTTCAATGGATGATTTCTTCTTCAAGAGACTCATATGATAGCCGAGCCATAGGAGAATATACTTGACATATCTTGCTATCTAATTTTCTNAGAAATAATAAAGTGCGTAAGTAAATGCGTTAGCAACAAGAATATAAAAGATACCCTTCAGTTTAAGGGTCTCATATGCATTATGTTGATTAGATACTGGAAATGTTACCTCACAACAATTAACTCTCATGTTACTGGAAAGTCAACTGGCAGGTCTGATGTAAATAAACCATAACACAACTGCTTCTTAGGCTACGCTNATTTCTAGGCAAAAGATCGAAAAGTAAGAAAGAGGTGTGCTACACTACATTAAAATGGGGATAGATTTTGAATACCATTGACGTCATTNCAGGTCTGATGTAAATAAACCATAACACAACTGCTTCTTAGGCTACGCTGGTGGTAACAAANAGGTGTGCTACACTACATTAAAATGGGGATAGATTTTGAATACCATTGACGTCATTTCGTTAGCCACTGACCTCTAGCCACATTACAACCTATACAAAGTCCTAATTGATCTCAATTATGATCCNTTCTTAGGCTACGCTGGTGGTAACAAATTATAACACAGTTGCTTCTTAAGCTACACCGGTTATATCTATGTCAACTGATTAACCCAAGCAAAGTAGAAGGACAAGTCATTCATGAGGAATACTTGAATTATTCATTTGATCTCATGATTGCAAGTGCATATATATAAACCATAACACAGTTGCTTCTTAGGCTACACTGGTGGTAATATATTATAACACAGCTGCTTCTTAAGCTACACTGGGTATAGATGTGCCAATTAAACAGCCTCAACATTCCGGTGGAAGCAAAGCTATACCGATAGGAACATCGTGGTTGTTAGACTATCATAATAATTATATATAATAATAATCAACCCTAATAATCCAGAAGGACAGGCCATTCATGAGGATCATTTAGGTTTGTACCACACATTAGTCAACTTCCTCAGCATTTTGATGGAAGCAAAGCCATACCGATAGAAACGCCGTGGTTGTTAGACCGGCTGGTCTTATGATATAATTCAAGGTACAACACCAGAATTATACACATCACTATATCACGCATTAAGCATATAATACATATATAAATAAACGTATAAATAAAACATTAGCATTTTCATAATATAAACAGTAATATACATATATTCCCCTCACACTTGAGGGTATAAACGACTACTCACGCTCCATTGCTACAGACAAGCAAGAAGTGTGGGTAGTATTCATTACAATTAAAATAAAACTTTTTTCACAAGGAACAATTAAAACACAACCACCCTTAATATCATTCAAGAAAAAAAAAAGTGACAGCAGTTCAACTATCCGAATAGAAAGATATTTCAGAAATGTAGAAATACAGAGTAACAAACGGACCAGCTTTCAAAGGCTTTTTCTTTCTCTTTTCTTTCTCTCTTTGATGGCCGGCTAGCTTTCTTGGTAGGAAGGAAATTTTATCTTGAAATGGTATTGTGAAGGCTTGGAGTACTTGGAGTGGAATGTTTTTTAGTCTCTTGAAGAATGAAGGCAAGACCCCTATTTATAGGGGAGGGTGAAATTTCATCCAAGGAGGGGTCCTAACCCCCTTCTCACCCTTTAGGAACGTTGATCCTTGTAGCAGAGCTAGATGCCGCGGTCTTAGGCTTCCACTTGTCGCATTCTGAAGCTTCCATGTGTCGAGGGGTCCTAACCCCTACCTTAACCTTCCTAAAGGTTAAGCCTTGCAGTAGTGCAAGGTGTCTTCTTCTGGAGCTACCACTTGTTGCCTTTTGATTTGTCCATGATTCTTTATTACACCTTAGTCCTTCATAGTTTCAACTTTTGTAAAATTGCATTGTATTTTCCATTATTTCTGCATTTGACCCTGAAATTTACACATAAAGTATTAAAAATTTTACTTTGCACACAAACTATAATTCATAATGTTTAGCGATTTTATCTTACAAAATTGATCACTTAATTATTTTATTTACACACTAATTAGGGTTAATCACTTCCCCCAACTTAAACTTTACTAGTCCCTAGTAAATATAGATTATAACACAAAATAAAACATAAATAGAAGTAAAATCATTTTCGTAGATTTTTTCACGATTGCATTTAGCATATGCAATAAGTCGTTAAACCCCTAGGTGATCCCTAGTCGACGAGTTTTGTCTTGTGAAGGTTTCCAGTGAAGCTACCTACAAACTTCAGTAGTTAAGAGTTTATAATTCATACTTTTCACAAAGATAATTAAATCAATATTCTTTCTATCTTGCTAGAATAGTTCCTTTTTCTGATCACTATAAGACTAACACACGTTAGTTGTAACATTATCTATATATTTTTATACAAACTTGTGTGTGTGTGATGATTTCTTTTGTTTCAAAAATCACTCAAGAAATATTACCCTCTTTCATGATAGTTTTGATGTCAATCCTTTCCTGGAATATACTCAGCAAATAATACATATTCGTTATAGTGACTATTCTCACAAGTTACATGTGATTGAAATATTGTTAGCAAAGCAAATAATATCACATGTAAGTATTTGAAGAATGGATATTTGAATAAAATTTGAATTTGACATAATCTCATGAGTGAATATCAACACTATACTAGACATATTATCAACATTCTCTTTTTATAAGATAGAATTAATACAGATGCATGATTTCTGTAATCAAAAAGGACTTTCTTTAGGTTGTAATATGGCCATTTGTTTTAGGGTTTAAGAAATGACGTCTATAGAATTCAAAAGCTACCCTTTATATTGAGGCACACCTCTTTCTTTTTTCTTTTTTTTTAATAAAACATCATTTTGATTTAAAAGAGGGTGCAAGAAAATTATGTAGCCAAGGTAGGTTTGATATTTATTTTCTATGGCACGGGTATTTTTCAGGGTTTTAATGAAAAGACTTTATACTCTTTTAGGCTCAATCATGGCTTACTATGGATTTAATTTTGTAAAAGAAATGGTCAATGCTCAAAATTAATGACAAAGGACCTAAGATCATTTTCCAGAAATTATCCAGCTGTATCATTTCTATTTAAAAAAGTTTCAAGGACAATGCTGATAATATAATCTAACAAGTGCTAATTAAGACAAAATTAATGAGATTATTCAAAGAAAGGTTACCGATGAATCGAATATTTGAGTAGATGTAGAATACCTCTCCAAAATAGATTGGTTCAAAATCTGCATTAGGTTTCGCATCTCCACTATATATGTAAAGAGTGTAACATTTCATAAGGTTTTTATCAACACAGAAATCTATGTGTGCTTCTAAAGATAAGTTTGAACAAAAATATTTAGATACTATACAACTAAAGTATAAAAATCCCGCGTGATCAGATTAAGGCTATTTTCACAAAACATAGGAATATCAACTTAATTTAACTATGAATCATATGAACTAGTCTTCCTAACTTAAAATTTTCATACATGAACTAGTTTAAAACACAAACAAATTTAAAACATATAAATATGTTCAAAATATAGAATAATTTGAAGTGCAAGTGCATAAAGTAAAAGTGCATAATGTAAAAGATGAGTGAAAGAAAACAAATTGTTTTGTAGAATCTCCAGTCTGTTTAGGAAGTAGAAGACCCTTCTCCAAAACGATCTCGAAGTAGCTTCAAAATCTCAGCTTGGTTTTGTTCATATTCATCTATGCGTTTGTTGATCTGAGTAATATTGTTCTCCACCTCTAGTAAGATGCATCTATTAGTTCTGTCATCCATTGGGATGTATGGTTGATTCTCTTGTAATTGCTGCTCTTGTGATATGAATTCTTCAGGTACCCAAAATGGTTCCTCTTCTTGTGGTGAGGGTATTCCTTGTTGGTTTTCCAGTTGTCCTCCATGACTCTTTTTTAATGAAGTTTTATCCAATATTCTAGGATGATTCACTGTTGACCATATTAGATTGATGATCACACATTCATTCCTGCATAACTGAAAAACTAACATAGCATATAGNTTTTGATTTAAAAGAGGGTGCAAGAAAATTATGTAGCCAAGGTAGGTTTGATATTTATTTTCTATGGCACGGGTATTTTTCAGGGTTTTAATGAAAAGACTTTATACTCTTTTAGGCTCAATCATGGCTTACTATGGATTTAATTTTGTAAAAGAAATGGTCAATGCTCAAAATTAATGACAAAGGACCTAAGATCATTTTCCAGAAATTATCCAGCTGTATCATTTCTATTTAAAAAAGTTTCAAGGACAATGCTGATAATATAATCTAACAAGTGCTAATTAAGACAAAATTAATGAGATTATTCAAAGAAAGGTTACCGATGAATCGAATATTTGAGTAGATGTAGAATACCTCTCCAAAATAGATTGGTTCAAAATCTGCATTAGGTTTCGCATCTCCACTATATATGTAAAGAGTGTAACATTTCATAAGGTTTTTATCAACACAGAAATCTATGTGTGCTTCTAAAGATAAGTTTGAACAAAAATATTTAGATACTATACAACTAAAGTATAAAAATCCCGCGTGATCAGATTAAGGCTATTTTCACAAAACATAGGAATATCAACTTAATTTAACTATGAATCATATGAACTAGTCTTCCTAACTTAAAATTTTCATACATGAACTAGTTTAAAACACAAACAAATTTAAAACATATAAATATGTTCAAAATATAGAATAATTTGAAGTGCAAGTGCATAAAGTAAAAGTGCATAATGTAAAAGATGAGTGAAAGAAAACAAATTGTTTTGTAGAATCTCCAGTCTGTTTAGGAAGTAGAAGACCCTTCTCCGAAACGATCTCGAAGTAGCTTCAAAATCTCAGCTTGGTTTTGTTCATATTCATCTATGCGTTTGTTGATCTGAGTAATATTGTTCTCCACCTCTAGTAAGATGCATCTATTAGTTCTGTCATCCATTGGGATGTATGGTTGATTCTCTTGTAATTGCTGCTCTTGTGATATGAATTCTTCAGGTACCCAAAATGGTTCCTCTTCTTGTGGTGAGGGTATTCCTTGTTGGTTTTCCAGTTGTCCTCCATGACTCTTTTTTAATGAAGTTTTATCCAATACTCCAGGATGATTCACTGTTGACCATATTGGATTGATGATCACACCTTCATTCCTGCATAACTGAGAAACTAACATAGCATATGGGAGTGTGAGTTTCTTTCTATCCACAGTGAGTATCATTTGGTCTATGATTAAGTTTGGCAGGTCAATTGTGTGTCCCATCCCAAATGCATATAAAAAATAAGCTTGCTCAATAAAGATTTGATTCTTTTGAGTTCGAGGTAACAAATTGTACACTGTTATCATATTCAGAATCCGGTATTTGTCTGTTAGCTCTCCTTGTTTAATGTAATTATTTGGGCGTCCCCAAACAAATTGTGAATTTTCTGTTAATTCTTTTCCTACCTTTTGCAAATCAGGTAGTTCAGTGTACGAATATTGTGAGTTGGGTGGTCTTTGCATGGGGTTAAAGAAATTGGCTATAGTAGTCGGTGTAACACGAAAAACTTTATCCCGTACAAATACACGCAATTGTTTTTTCTCTTTAATTTTAGCATTACTGTAAAATTCCCGAACTAAGCAGTCATAAGCAGGAACAAATAACCTAACATAATGTAACCATCCTCTTTCATGGAGAATTTGTCTTATTCCTAGGTTCTCAAAATCTTCACATATTACTGTTCTTTCAGAAATAATAGTTTTAGTTAGAAAATTAACATCATACCAGAGCTGTTGGTCCAAATTTTCAAACATCACCTCATTGAAGATACTTCTCAATTGAGGTTGTTGTGGAGGTGCCTCAAGTTGTGGAATTCGATCCCTTCGTGCTTGGCTTGAAGACCTTCTTGTTTGTTGTCTTGAATCCATATTTTTTTCTTGACTGATTCCTGATTTGTAACTGCAGAATGCTGCTCTGATTTTCTGGAATTCTGCTCTTTTTCTTGTATTTCCTGCAATTTACAAAATTAAATAGCCATTCTAAAAAACTTTGTTAACCACTCTCTTTTTTTTGTTTTCTTGTAAAAAAATTGGTGGGTTTTTAATGTTTATTTGTTGTTGAATATTTACTGATTTTCCTATTTCATCCTATAGTTATTTACATTTTATGTACATTCACAAAATTATACATCTTATTGATCATATTTAGTCAGTATCAGAACTATCTGGCTCAGTAATACTAGTGACACGATTAACTTCACTTCTCACATATCTTGTTAACATTGGGATAGAATAGGATGACGCATCAGGATAATGCTTACTCTACCCATATCTAATCCACCGTAAACAATCAGACGCTCATCCTGAAATTGGTTCCGCACACTTATAATATTGTCTCAAATGTTCTTTACGACCACATTTTATGCAAGCACAAAGACGATTTGCTCGTCGATGTTTAGCATATGTACTTTTTCCACAAAGGGGTCGTGCTTGGCTTTCGAAAATCTCTAAATTTCTAACATATCTAGCTTTTTGCATGATCAACGTATGTATATCTTTCGGAAAATGACGTAATAAAACTAAACTTAACCAAAATAATTTTTCGTCCATTTTAAAAAAAAATTTAATTAAAGATGACTTGAAAAATTATTGAAAATTGACTCACTATCCAGTTCTTTAACGTCTACCAGTCACAAAGACGGACATAACTTCTTAAATTACAATTACTATTTTAAACACAAATAGTATTTGAAATGTAAATACAGAAATAGCCAGCACTTATAAAAACCAGGAATCTGTTGTCTTTAAGAGATTATGATATCTGGCTTTTACGTAAGAAGTTTAATCTGTCAAATAAATTACACATAATTAGTATTATTACTTACAAACAACTAACAATATATTTTTAGTGCATATAGAATGGATCAAAAAGTAGAACAGAAGTCACGTTTTGTGTGAATCCATCATAGTATGGCTTAACTCTTTGTCTATTTACTTTGAAGATAGTCTCNCAGTAATACTAGTGACACGATTAACTTCACTTCTCACGTATCTTGTTAACATTGGGATAGAATAGGATGACGCATCAGGATAATGCTTACTCTACCCATATCTAATCCACCGTAAACAATCAGACGCTCATCCTGAAATTGGTTCCGCACACTTATAATATTGTCTCAAATGTTCTTTACGACCACATTTTATGCAAGCACAAAGACGATTTGCTCGTCGATGTTTAGCATATGTACTTTTTCCACAAAGGGGTCGTGCTTGGCTTTCGAAAATCTCTAAATTTCTAACATATCTAGCTTTTTGCATGATCAACGTATGTATATCTTTCGGAAAATGACGTAATAAAACTAAACTTAACCAAAATAATTTTTCGTCCATTTTAAAAAAAAATTTAATTAAAGATGACTTGAAAAATTATTGAAAATTGACTCACTATCCAGTTCTTTAACGTCTACCAGTCACAAAGACGGACATAACTTCTTAAATTACAATTACTATTTTAAACACAAATAGTATTTGAAATGTAAATACAGAAATAGCCAGCACTTATAAAAACCAGGAATCTGTTGTCTTTAAGAGATTATGATATCTGGCTTTTACGTAAGAAGTTTAATCTGTCAAATAAATTACACATAATTAGTATTATTACTTACAAACAACTAACAATATATTTTTAGTGCATATAGAATGGATCAAAAAGTAGAACAGAAGTCACGTTTTGTGTGAATCCATCATAGTATGGCTTAACTCTTTGTCTATTTACTTTGAAGATAGTCTCAGTTACTGGATTTTCAATTTCAATTGTCCCATAGTCGAAAACTTGCTTGACTATATACAGTCCTGTCCATCTAGATCTTAGTTTTCCAGGGAATAATCGAAGTTTTGCATTATATAACAAAAAATTTTGAGATGGTTTAAAAGATTTTCGCACAATATTCTTGTCATGAAATATTTTGGTTCTGGATTTCACAATTTTTTCATTTTCATAAGCTTCATTTCTTAATTCTTCTAACTCATTGATTTGAAGTTTACGTGATATTCCAGCTTTATNAACATATCTAGCTTTTTGCATGATCAACGTATGTATATCTTTCGGAAAATGACGTAATAAAACTAAACTTAACCAAAATAATTTTTCGTCCATTTTAAAAAAAAATTTAATTAAAGATGACTTGAAAAATTATTGAAAATTGACTCACTATCCAGTTCTTTAACGTCTACCAGTCACAAAGACGGACATAACTTCTTAAATTACAATTACTATTTTAAACACAAATAGTATTTGAAATGTAAATACAGAAATAGCCAGCACTTATAAAAACCAGGAATCTGTTGTCTTTAAGAGATTATGATATCTGGCTTTTACGTAAGAAGTTTAATCTGTCAAATAAATTACACATAATTAGTATTATTACTTACAAACAACTAACAATATATTTTTAGTGCATATAGAATGGATCAAAAAGTAGAACAGAAGTCACGTTTTGTGTGAATCCATCATAGTATGGCTTAACTCTTTGTCTATTTACTTTGAAGATAGTCTCAGTTACTGGATTTTCAATTTCAATTGTCCCATAGTCGAAAACTTGCTTGACTATATACAGTCCTGTCCATCTAGATCTTAGTTTTCCAGGGAATAATCGAAGTTTTGCATTATATAACAAAAAATTTTGAGATGGTTTAAAAGATTTTCGCACAATATTCTTGTCATGAAATATTTTGGTTCTGGATTTCACAATTTTTTCATTTTCATAAGCTTCATTTCTTAATTCTTCTAACTCATTGATTTGAAGTTTACGTGATATTCCAGCTTTATCCATATCAAAATTCATCATTTTGATTGCCCAATAAGCTCTATGTTCTAATTCTACAAGCAAATGACACGGTTTACCATACACTAACCGATAAGGAGACATTCCTAGAATAGTCTTATATGCAGTACGGTAAGCCCAAAGCGCATCAGTCAATCTTAATGACCAATCCTTACGATATGGATTTACTATCTTTTCTAAAATGTATTTTATTTCCCTATTAGCTAATTCAACTTGGCCACTTGTTTGTGGATGATACGGAGTGGATATTTTATGTGAAATTGAGTATTTTTCATAAGATTCTCAAAAAATTTATTACAAAAATGTAATCCACCATTACTGATGATTGTTCGGGAAATTTCAAATCTGGATAAAATATTTTCTTTTAAAATTTTGATCACTGTTCTGTGATCGTTATTTCTACATGGAATTGCCTCTACCCATTTAGAAACATAGTCAACTGCAACCAAAATATACAGATATCCAAAGGATTGAGGAAATAATCTCATAAAATCGATGCCCCAACAATCAAAAATTTCAAAAATTAAAATAGATTTTAAAGGCATCATATTTTTTTTTGAAATATTCCCCATTCTTTGACACCTGTCACAATTTAAACAAAATGTATGAACATTTTTAAAACATGTTGGCCAATAAAATTCACACTGCAGAATTTTAGCAGTGATTTTCTTTGAAGCAAAATGACCTCCACAACCTTTAGAGTGACAAAACTGAATTACCTGATGGATTTCATGATTAGGCATACATCGTCTTATTATTTGGTCTTTACAATATTTAAACACATAAGAATCTTCCCAAAAAAAATTACGTGCCTCACTTAGGAACTTATTTCTATCAGACCAAGTATAATTAGAAGGAATAGTACCAGTAGCTAGATAATTGACTATATGTGCATACCATGGTACTTCGGTAATTGCTAAAAATTGTTCATCTGGAAAGGTTTTTCTAATCGGAATTGGTTCCTCTTTTACTTCATAATTTAATATTGACAAATGATCCGCTACCACATTCTCTACTCCTTTCTTATCTTTTATGATAAGATCAAATTCTTGAAGTAATAAAATCCATCGTAGGAGACGTGGTTTAGCTTCTTTCTTAGTAAGCAAATATTTTAAAGTTGCATGATTTGTAAATACTACAATTCACAATCCAACCAGATATGATCGAAATTTATCTAATGCAAATACAACAGCAAGTAATTCTTTTTCTGTGGTTGAATAGTTCATTTGTGCATCATTTAGAGTTTTGCTTGCATAATAAATAACATAAGGGTTTTTTTTCTTTTCTTTGACCTAATACAACTCCTACTGCATAATCACTTGCATCACACATTAGTTCAAAAGGTAGAGACCAATCAGGAGGTTGCATAATAGGTGCAGAGATAATCATGGTTTTTAATTTATCAAATGCTAATTGACATGCATCATTCCATTCAAAATTTATATCTTGACATAAGAGATTACAGATTGGTCTTGATATTAAACTAAAATTTTTAATGAATCTTCGATAAAATCCAGCGTGACCCAAAAAAGACCGGATATCTTTTACGGTTTTTGGTGAAGGAAGATTAGTTATTAAGTCAATTTTTGATTTATCAACTTCAATTCCTTTTTGAGAAACTATGTGACCTAAAACAATACCTTGTGTAACCATGAAATGACATTTTTCCCAATTTAAGACAAGGTTTGTTTCTTTATATCTAATAAATACTTTTTCAAGATTTTCTAAACATAAGTTAAATGAATCACCGTATACTAAAAAGTCATCCATAAAAACTTCTAGATAGCGTTCTACCATATCACTGAATATACTTAGCATGCAACGTTGAAAAGTAGCTGGGGCATTACATAACCCAAAAGGCATTCTTTTATAAGCAAAAGTTCCAAACGGACATGTAAAAGTAGTTTTTTCTTGATCATCTATTGCAATTTGAATTTGATTGTAACCAGAATATCCATCTAAAAAATAATAATATGCATGCCCAGCTATTCTTTCCAAAACTTGATCTAGGAATGGTAACGGAAAGTGATCATTTCTTGTGTGAGAGTTTAGTTTTCGATAATCAATACATACACACCAACTTGTGATTGTACGCATCGGGACTAACTCATTTTCTTGATTTTTTATGACTGTTACACCAGATTTTTTTGGAACTACTTGTGTAGGACTAACCCATTTACTATCAGATATAGGATAAATAATATTAGCATCTAACAGTTTTAGGACTTCAGCACGAACTACTTCCTTTAAGTGAGGATTTAATCTTCGTTGCATTTGACGGGATGGTTTAGCGTCATCTTCTAGATAGATACAATGAGTACACAGAAGTGGACTTATACCTTTTATATCTGTCATTGTCCATCCAATAACGCTTTGATGATTTTTCAAAACTTTTGTTAGTTCTTTTTCTTGAATTTCAGATAATTTTGACGATATTATAACTGGATATATTTCCTTTTCTTCTAGAAAGACATATTTTAAATTGGTTGGAAGAGGTTTTAATTCTGGCTTAAAAACTTTGACATTGAATTCTACAAGTTTTGGTAACAATTCTTCGCATTGTAGATCCTTTGTGGATATATTTTCAGATTTGGTTTCAGATACTGATTCTAATGCCAATAATTCTTTTTCCAGAAAATTCTTTTCAAAATATATTTGACTTAATGTCTCAACACGGTTTACTTCATATGGTTCTTCTTCGTCTTCTTCTTCTTCTCTAGGTCGTTTTGTACTTTTAAAAATATTTAGTTCCAAGGTCATGTTTCCAAATGATATTTTCATGATTCCATTCCTACAATTAATCAATGCATTTGATGTAGCTAGGAATGGTCGACCTAAAATTATAGGTATATATTCAAATGAACATCCTTGACAACATGGCTCCATGTCTATAACAATAAAGTCTGCTGGAAAATAGAATTGATCAACTTGGACAATCACATCTTCCACAATTCCTCGTGGAGTTTTTATTGATCGATCTGCTAGTTGTAGTTTAACATTGGAAGGTTTTAATTCACTTAATCCTAATTGCGTATATATTGAATATGACATTAAATTACAACTGGATCCCAGATCTAGTAGGGCTTGGTTAATTCTATAATTTCCAATGAGACATGAGACTGTAGGACTACCCGGATCCTTATACTTAAGAAGTGTGTCTTGATGTATTATAGTATTAACTTGTTCAGTTGAAAATGCTTTCTTTGGTACATTAGTTCTTCTTTTGATTGTACAAAGATCCTTTAAAAATTTAGCGTAAACTGGAACTCGTTTTATTGCATCCAACAAAGGAAGGTTAATTTTTACTTGTTTAAATAACTCAAGAATGTCAGATTGATCTTTTTCAGATGAAGGTGTCTTGACTCTTTGAGGAAAAGGCAAAGGAATAGGACCTGGAGGATCTTTTTCATTTGGTGTTTCTGATTGTTTTTCAATTAAAGGTTCAGGTTCAAGTGGTTCGTTTATAGGAATTTCCTTCCGTATTTGTTTTGGAATCTTAGGTTTAATAGTTTTATCAATTTCCTTACCACTTCTCAATGTCATGACTGCTTGCACTTGATTTGACAAGGCTTCAGATGAGACAAAATTAGTTTGATTTTGACTTTGTGGAGGTTTAGGTTGTGNCTTGCACTTGATTTGACAAGGCTTCAGATGAGACAAAATTAGTTTGATTTTGACTTTGTGGAGGTTTAGGTTGTGATGGAAACTTCCCTTTTTCTGTAGTACTTAAAGACTGAGTCAACTTAGCTAGATGACTTTTAATATCTTCAATACTCTGTGAAGTTTGAGATTTAAAATCGTTGAATGCTTGATTTGTTTGAGTATTGAAATTCATTTGACTCTGAATAAATTGATTCATAGTGTCTTCCAGAGTTTTTTTCTGTGGAGGTAGATATAGTTGATATTGTGGTTGATTTTGTGGTTGTTGTAGACCTTGTGTTTGATTTGTAGGTTGTGTATTTTTTCAACTAAAATTCGGATGATTTCTCCATCCTGGATTGTAAGTTTCAGAATATGGATTCAAATATGGATTCAAATAAGGCTTATTATTATAGGTTGGAACAACATTTGATTGTTCAATTAAAACTTCTTTAAATGCTGGTATAGTTGGACATTCTCCAGTAGGAACGCCTGACAACGCACAAATTTCACATATTTGGTCAGTAGAGGTAACAACAGATACTTGCTTAATTTTTTTCATTTCCAAAGCCTCTAGTTTTCAAGATAAATTAGCCATTTTTGCTCTTAACTCATCATCTTCTTTTAATACATATTTTCCTCTTTCAGATGTAGATGACTTATTTTCTACAATGTTTGAAGAAGTCGAGTCCCACATTTGGGAACTCTCTGAAATAGTATCAAAAAATTGAAATGCTTCTTCAGGGTTTTTATTCATAAACTCTCCTTGAGCCATCATTTCAAAAAATTGTCACATGGCAGATGGAAGTGAATCATAAAATAAACCAACTAAAGTCCAATTTTCAAATGCATGATATGGACAAGCTTGGAAAAGATCTTTAAATCTTTCCCAACATTGATAAAAAATTTCTTTTTCTTTTACAACAAAATTCATTATCTGGCGTCTTAATGCATTAGTACGATGCACAGGAAAAAACTTTTTAAAAAACTCAGTTTGTAAAGCTTGCCAATTTATGATAGAATTTGCTCTTAAAGAGTTAAGCCATAATTTAGCTTTATCGTTTAACGACAAAGGAAAAAGTTTTAATTTAATCATTTCAGAATTATCTTACAAAGTTCCACAGACTTCATCAAATTCTTTCATATGAACATAGGGATTTTCAGTTTCTAAACCATGGAACTGGGGTAGTAACTATATAGTTCCCGGTTTAATATTAATATTTGGAGCGTCTGTTGGAAAAATAAAATATGATGGGACATTAGTTCTTGTAGGATGTAGATATTCTCTTAATGGTCGAACATTTTGAACTACTTCCTGTTCTATTTCTTCTTGTTGTCTAGGTACATTTTGTGTCATACTTAAGTTGAATGATTCTTGTGTAGATGTAGAAGAAGATGATGAAGGAGTGGATTGATTTACAGAACCTACGGATGAATGAACAGACATAGACTAAAAACAAACAAGCAAACTATAAACATATAAAACAAGTATACACCTATCTTTTTTATTTTTTTATTTTATTTTATTTATTTATTATTATAACTCCCCGGCAACGGCACCAAAAATTTGATTCACACTTTTTAGTGGTCTGAATTATATTATATTATACACCCAAGTATAAGTGGTCAAATTGTAGTTTTCTCGGTTTTAAGTCCAAGTATCGATCCCACGAAGAGTTTAGTAATTTAGACTATAAAATAAAATAAAATAAAAATTAAAAGTGTTGTTTAAAGCAGAATATTGTTTTATAGTTTGTGGTGTGAGCTTAGTTTGATAACTAATTTATTTAAATAAAAGCAATGCAGAAATAAAGTGCAGAGATAATAAAATGCGTAAATAAAACAGATTAATGACAGAAATAATAAAGTGCGTAAGTAAATGCATTAGCAACAAGAATATAAAAGATACCCTTCAGTTTAAAGGTCCCATATGCATTATATTGGTTAGATACTGGAAATGCTACCTCACAACAATTAACTCTCATGTTACTGAAAAGTCAACCGACAGGTCTGATGTAAATAAACCACAACACAACTGCTTTTTAGGCTACACTGGTGGTAATATATTATAACAGAGCTGCTTCTTAAGCTACACCGGTTATATCTATGTCAACTGATTAACCCAAGCAAACCAGAAGGACAAGCCATTCGTGAGGAATACTTGAGTTATTCATTTGATCTCATGATTGCAAGTGCATATATATAAAGCATAACACAGTTGCTTCTTAGGGTACACTGGTGGTAATATATTATAACACAGCTGCTTCTTAAGCTACACTGGGTATAGATGTGCCAGTTAAACAGCCTCAACGTTCCGGTGGAAGCAAAGTCATACTGATAGGAACATCGTGGTTGTTAGACTGTTAGAATAATTATATATAATAATAATCAACCCTAATAATCCAGAAGGACAAGCCATTCATGAGGATCATTTAGATTTGTACCACACATCAGTCAACTTCCTCAGCATTTCAGTGGAAGCAAAGCCATACTGATAGAAACGCCGTGGTTGTTAGACCGGCGGGTCTTATGATATACTGAAGATATAATTCAAGGCACAGCACCAGAATTAGGGGGAAGATCACATTGCCTGTGAAGACAGGACCACTTTGTGTCATGATCGAGTTCTTGGTAATGGATATAGTCTCGGCATATAATGCAATAATGGGGAGATCCTAGTTACATACAATGAAGGTGGTACCCTCAACGTCCCATCAGATGCTGAGGTTTCCTTCAGCTGAAGGAGTAGTAAATATCCGAGGAGATCAGGTTAGTGCCAGAACTTGTTTGTTAGCCTCGGTCAAACCCAAAGGAAGGATTGAAGCTTGCGAGAAAAACTCAATGTTCGAGGAGGTGAAATAGAAATTAGTTTTTTACAGCTCGATTAAATCAACTGGCCAAGTTGTCGAGGAAGGCCCTAAAGTACATTTAGGCGCCGAAAAAGAAGTTACAGACCGAACAATTGAAGACTTGACTAAAGTGCATTTAGACAAGGATGGGGATCACGAAAATATTTTTTGTTAGGGACTGCTCTTAGCCCTTAATAGAAAATCGAGCTCATCATTCTTCTACAAGAATATGCCAATGTTTTCGCATGGACCACTACTGATACACCCGACATACCATCCGAAGTAGCATGTCATCAGTTGAATGTTGAGCCGAGCTTTAAGCCAATCAAGCAATTAATAAGGAGGTCGACGCCTCAACATCAGAAGGCAGTGAAGAAGGAAGTAGTGTGTTTATTAGAGTCCCAAAAAATTAGACAGTACTCGACCTGGCTGTAAAACACTGTTGTAGTAAAGAAGAAAAATGGGAAGTGGAGGGTCTGTGTTTACTTCACAGACCTAAACAAAGCATGTCCAAAGGATAGCTTTCCCTTGCTGAAGAGAGATTAGTTGGTAGATTCCACTGCTGGACACGAGCAAATGAGTTTCCTAGACGCTTACAGGGGATACCATCAGATCCCCCTGACAGAGGAAGATCAAGAAAAGAATGCCTTCATAAAACTGAATGGAACGTACTGTTACAAAGTAATGTCATTCGGATTAAAGAATGTTGGGACAACATATCAGAGGTTAGTGAATAAAATGTTTTCACATATGATAGACAGTACAATTGAAGTTTACATTGATGACATGGTGGTGAAGAGTCGGAAGGCAGCAAACCACTATGCCGACCTCAAAAGCACATTTGATGTTCTATGGACGTACAATATGAAATTAATCACTTCAAAATGTGCATTTGGGGTCGGCTCCGGAAAATTCTTTGGATTTATGGTTACTCACTGAGGAATAGAGGTGAATCCCGAGCAAGTGAAGGCCATTGCCGAACTACAATCCCCTCGAACTATAAAAAAGGTGCAGAGGCTAACAGGAATGGTAGCAACACTTGGGAGATTTATATCTCGCACATTTGATAAGTGCAGACCCTTCTTTCAGTCAATCAAAGGAAAGAAGGGAGCATTCTGGAGTCAGGAATATGAGAAAGCATTTACAAATCTAAAGGCATACTTAGTATCTCCACCGATTCTATCGACCCCGACACCCGAGGAAGGACTTTACCTTTGTTTGGCTGTATCAGAACACGCTGTAAGTGGAGCATTGATGAGGAATGATAGTAAAAAGATGAAACCCATCTTCTATATGAGCAAGATGCTCTTGGATGCAGAATCGAGGTATACTCCATTGGAAAAACTTGCCCTAGCACTGATTAGCTTGGCTAGGAAGTTCAGACATTACTTCCAAGCCCACCAAATCACAGTACTTACTGACCAACCACTAAAGTCACTCTTTCATAAAGTCGATTTGTCGGGACGTGTTGCCAAATGGGTAGTGGAGCTAGGAGAGTTCGACGTTCGATTCGAACTAAGAAAGGCGATAAAGAGTCAGGTTATGGCAGACTTTATCACATAATTTTAACCTAAGGATAGCTCAGCACAGAGTGAAGAGACTATTTGCAATCGAGAGTCAGAGCTCGGTAGAGGTTGGACCCTATCTGTCAATGGATCCTCAAATCATAAGGGTGTTGGCATTGGCATTGTTCTAGTAAGTCCAGATGGATGTACTTTGGAGAAAGCCATCAGGCTCGGATTTGAAGCCTCAAACAACGAAGCGGAGTATGAAGCCTTGATAGCTAGAGTAAGGTTGGCTGCCGAGCTGGGGGCAATGAAGCTCAAAATATTCTCTGATTCACAACTGGTTGTGAATCAGATAATAGGAGAGTATACTGCAAAGGATAAAAGAATGATAGCCTATCATGCCATTGTAGAGAAAGAACTGAGCAAGACACCTGAATATTCTATTCAGCAAGTCGGAAGAGCAAAGAATTCTCACACTGATGCTTTAGCTTCGTTGGCCTCAGCCATTGACCTTGAAAGTGAAAGGACTCTTACTGTGAAATTACAGCCCGAGTCCAGTATCCAGCCGAGCAATTTTAATGAAGCCTTAAGCATCGAAGTCGAGCCGAGCTGGATGGACTCGATAGTTAACTTCCAAAAGGATGGAACATTGCCCGAAGACAAGAAGGAAGCCTATAAGCTATGTCTGAAAGCTGCTAGGTTCTGGTTATCACCAAAACTTGAGCTTTATCGATGTTCATTTGGAGGCTCGTACTTAAAGTGCGTACACCCAAAGACAGTCCCAGACTTCTTATTTGAAATTCATGAATGAAGCTGCAGAGCTCACACTAGTGGGAGATCTTTGGCTCACCGAGCCATCTCTCAGGGCTTTTGGTGGTCATATATGCAGAAGGACGCTCAACAGTTTGTGAGACGGTGCGAGAAATGTCAGAAATTTTTATCGATACCGAGAAAACCTTCACAGGAGCTGCTTCCATTGGCTAACCCATAGCCATTTGTTCAGTGGGGACTAGACATAGTGGGATCATTACCTCGGGCACTAGGCAACAAGAAGTACCTTCTTGTTGCAACTGATTAGTTTATTAAATAGGTGGAAGCCGACCCCTAGCCAACATCAAAGATATTGATACAAGGAAATTTGTCTAGAAATACATCATTACCAGATTTAGGATCCCACATACGCTCATTTCAGATAATGACACACAGTCTGATAGTCATCCTTTCAAAACTTTTTATCAGCATTTCGGGATTCAGAATCATTATTCTACCCCTGCGTACCCTCAGAGTAATGGACAAGCAGAGATCTCTAATAAAACAATCTAGGATGGAATCAAGAAAAGGCTGGAGGATGCCAAAGGGAGATGGGTAGAGGAGCTGACTAGTGTTCTATGGACGTACTGAACCACACCTCGACGCTCAACTAGAGAGACTCCCTTGGCCCTAGCATATAGGATGGAAGTTGTTATTCTGCTGAAGATCGGCTTACTGACCTTAAGGACTGAGCTGGTTGAAAGCAACATTAATAAAGATGTCATCATACGAGATCTAGATCTGGCAGAGAAAAAGAGAGAGTAGAACGACATAAGAATGACTTCATATCGAAATCAGATGTCCCGAGCTTATAACAAGAATGTAAACCCTCGGTCATTTACACTTGGAGACCTAGTACTCAGGAGAGTATTGGGATCGGCTAAGAACTTAGTCCATGGGAAGCTCGGAGCAAACTAGGAAGGTCCATACAGAGTAGTCAAAGTTGGGGACAGCGGGTATTATGAACTCGAGACCTTGGATCATAAGGCAGTACCACACCCCTGGAACACTGCGAATCTCAGAAAGTTCTATTTCTAAAAAGTACCTTTTTAAATAGAACTCCGAAGTGCCTTCGAAAACTTAAGGGTGCCCCTTAAGTGATGATATATTAACAACAAATGTATCAAGTCGAAGTTATCAATAAAAATTTGAGGATTCTTTTTCTACGCTCATTTTGCTTTATATACATCCTACTGTTAAGACAGGGAGGCCAAAAAATCTGATAGAAATCAAAAGCTTAAATCTGGCGCAACCACTCNTTTTGCTTTATATACATCCTACTGTTAAGACAGGGAGGCCAAAAAATCTGATAGAAATCAAAAGCTTAAATCTGTCGCAACCACTCGATCAAATCCAGGCCCTCAGCTAGGCATGACAATGTAAGCTGACTAGGGATGAGTTTGAATCCAATCAGATTGGCGGGTCAGTGCAGAGTAGAAGCACTCTTAGATCTCAATTATATTTTGAGTAACTCTAATAATAAACTGAGCTCTTTGAAGAAAGGCCGAGCAAGGGCCAAAACTTCAAGAGACTTGAGATTTTTCTAAGTATAAAAAGGTTCCCGTTGAGGGATCGAGCTCTTTGAAGAAAGGCCGAGCACGGACCAAAACTTCAAGAGACTTGAGATTTTTCTAAGTATAAAAAGGTTCCCGTTGAGGGACTGAGCTCTTTGAAAAAGGGTCGAGCAATGACCATAACTTCAAGAGACTTGAGACTTTTCTAAGTGTAAAAATGTCCCCATTGAGGGACCAAGCTCTTCGAAGAAAGGCCGAATAGAGCCATAACTTCTAGTGCTACAGAAATATTTTCCAAGTATAAAGGATCACTGCTAAGGGACTGAGCTTTTTTGAAGAAAGGCTGACCAGAGGCCATAACTTAAGAGCTGAAAAACAAAAAGGACTTAGATTTAAAAAAGTCATGTTTTCTCAAGCATATAGCAAATTACAAAAACTAAAAGGCCAAAAAGTGTTTTGCATTCATGCTTCTAAAATTTTTACAAGGTCATGATCATTGAACGTTTACATCAAAAGTTGCAAAAAGAAAAAAATCTTGAATGTTTTAGGAGGTCAGAGGTTGAGAGGCGCTCGACAGAGTATGCCTTGAAAAGAGTTCAGAAGAAGCATCGACCTCGACAGTAGTCAAAGCAACCTGCCAGCCCCTGTTGAAGAATGCCTCTTGAAGCTGAGGGATCTGCAGAGCTAAGTCGTCCTCAACTTTCTCCATACCTTTATTGTATACAGCATCCTCTTTCTCTGTTGCCTCAGACTTAAATTGATCAAATTCTTCAAGGAGGGTGGAGTAATCGAGCTGAGATTGTGTGAGCTTCACGTTGATTTCATGCTCGGACTCCTTTAGCTTCTTGGAGCTTCTAGTTCTCTTCAGTTAGGCTTTGGTTTTGAGCCTACAGAACCTTCACTTCCATGCAGAGTTTTTTATATTCCTCATCAACACTCTCTTTTTTTGCTAAGGCCGAAGCTCGGGCATGGATAACATCCTTCATCGCTTTATACTTACAAGCAATCCGAGCTCCGACCTCATGAACCTTTTGCAAATCCTTAAAGAAGAAGGAAAAGACTTAGAAAAATCTTTCTAAAACCCAAAAAAAGCTTAAAGGAATGTCAGAAACAAGACTTACCAAAACCATATGTTGAATGGCTTGGCAAGACACCTCATCGTCAGTAAGGGCCTCGTTCATAGCCAAGTCCCGAGGTAAAATCACTCCCCGAGCAACTCCCACTACAACGTTGAAATCCTCAATTGCAGAATTCTTTGCAGTAATTTCTCTCCTTTTAGCCCTAAGGATTGGTCTGAAAGGAGGATTCACAAGTTTGGGAGAGAGATTCGCCTAGGTCTCAACAATCTTTCTCTTCTTGGGAGCTGGATCTTCGGCGAGTTTGAAAATCGAATCATCTTGTGAAGAAGGGGAACGGACAGTATCAGAAGGGTCTAACTCAACTGGGATTGAAGTTTCTATGGTCCGAATTATATCTGCTAGCTCACTGGTCGGCAGATCAACTTCATCAGGTAAAGAAGTTTCGGCTAGAACCTCAGAAATAAGTTCCTCAAGGACGGAGGTCGAGATCTCTAGAATAGTTGGAGTCAGTTCGGTAGAAGGAGTCGATTTGACAGTTAATAAAAAATCAAGGAAATTTTTTACCGTCCTGCGTCCAGAGGTCGCGAGAGAAGACTTCTTCTTGGTTCGAGGTGTCTGTGCCCAAGCAGTCTGAATCTCCTCCCGATCTGCAGCCAAAATGGCGTTGGATCGGTTCGGCACGATAATAAAGGAAGTATAAGTTAGAGTGTAACCAAGCAGCGTGTGGACGGCATGGCAAAATAGAGTCTCATTGAAATTCCAAACTTTCTGAAGTTGGTCATCTTGACAGAGGACTCAATAATCCTTCACTTCAAAGTTTCACCTGTGCAGAAGAAAACCCAAGTCAGAAAAATAGAAAACCAAAGCTAAAACAGAGGGTAAAAGACATCAAATACCTGACATGCCTTCTTCATAGGGACAATGGTAGGAGGGAACAACACCAGCAGCGTACTCCCAGTTCCCAGAAACAAAAATAATATCATTCTCATGGCCTTTGTTAGACTCTGGCAAATGGGTCACAAGGTAACGGTCCTTCTTCCTTACCGATAGGTAGTAGCTATCTCCAGTAGCTTTGATGATGTAGCAGTATAAAATCTCCCACAGCCCAAGACTCATACCTAGAATCTTGTTCAGAGAAGATACCCCCATGACAATCCTGAAAAAGTTTAGATAGCATTGGAAGGGACAGAGCTTCACAGCAGAAAGCACCCAGATTAAAAGGGGGTAAAGAAGGAATCGAACGCCACCCTCGGTTATGGCACGATTAGGAATAAGGATTGACTCTCTTGTGTCAATCAATGGCTCATCTTTCTCAGCAACTCTAACCTCGACATCATCTGGGATGTTCTACTTGATTTTGAAGGTAGGGACTTCTGAAGGAGTGAGAGGAGCCATGAAGAAGATGAAGTGCAGAGAAAGAAAAACGCAGAAAGAAAAGGATAAGAGTCTGGAAGCAGAAAAACGAAGTGAGTAAAATATGAAGAAAGACGGTTTATAAGGAGGGAAGAATTTTAAAGGGCAACATTTAAATGCCTTGAATGTGCCGCCAAAATGAAATGGCAAGTTACAAAGTACAAGTGATGATGATGAAAGGATAAGAAAACAGTTGACAGACAAAAAGCGTCTGTCAGACATTTTTTGGGGGCAAATGAAGGGGTTAGCCCTCATCATTATACATGTAATGGCATTAAATGAAACCCACGTGAGGTTGACAAGACAGATCACGTGACGGGGAAATCATTCACACAGCCCTATAAACCGAGTCGTGCTGATCGATAGGTTCGATAAAGAAAAAAAGAGTTTAGTTCTCTTTATAGCCAAGCTTATCAATCTAATTTAGCTAAGCAAGGAAAGAGCTCAGCTTGTACCAAGTCGAGTCCGTTAAAATGTTCGACAAGGCAATTGAAGAGGTCGGTTTGTGCCAAACCAAGTCCCTTAATCTGTTCAGCAAACATCGAGTGTGCTCGGCATTCGATATGTCCGAACTATTTCAAATGATAGATAAAAAGATAAAGATCCGCCTATAACTTAGGCAATCAAATAAAAAAATCAGAGAAATTGAAGATATCAGAAGAAAATAATAGAGAAATATCAACAACTTCCCAAACCGAATCACTGAATTGAAGGAAGGTGTGACACCTTGAATCAAAAATCACAGAAACCCTAAGGGGATGACCATCTATAAAAAATAAAGCAATCCAAGGTGAAAGGTAGGCTGAACTTTGTTGGTCTTCTTCCATTCGTTTAAGTAACTTTACTGACTTAAGCATCGGAGTGCCTTCGATCGAAGTACTTCGATCTTGGACAGTTTGTTCATTTTGTAGGTAGAGGAACACTGGCAGATTAAGTTCAGAAACACATAAATTTCTCAATTCCAATGGGAGGTATTCTCAATTTTTTGCTTCCAACATATAGTAATTGCATAAAAAATTGTATTTATTAATGAAATTGATTAGTTGAATTTTAAAAATTATCAACTGAATCATCTCTAAACAACATCGGTGGTGATAGTATCCACTTCTTTAACATTACTTTCCTAAATTATTAAATGAAGAAAAGCAATTAGATTCTTCCAACCAAAGGAAAATTTTCAACTAAACAATTATACCTCATAACCCATATTAAGATCCTCCAATAATGTGTAACTCTTTGAACCAGCCAAAGTGGATGAACCTAAGAGAAAAAATAATGCAATGGTCATATTTTACCAAAAAGAAAAAATTTATGATGTCTATACAAATAATATTTAATTACTTTGTTCTTAAGCTCATAACCAACTTTGACAGCACATTAAAACCTCAACTATAGTTGGAAGAAATCTACTACGATGTGGACTAATCACCCTCCCACTTGTGTTAAAAGTAGATTCCAAGGCAACAGTAGAAACAGGAATAACAAAAAGATCTTTAGCAATCATTTAAACGAGGAAATACTTGGGACCACTTGACTTCTAAAAAGATAGAATATCAAAATATGAAGTTTTTGGCATCATATCATCTTCTTTGTAATGATCTAACTCAGATCTCCCATAGGTTTTTATTATATCTTTTGTTTGTATAAACTTACTAAAATCAGAGAGATTATCAATTAGTGGGCATTTAGAACCAAAATTTAATTTAAGAGGGGGAGGAGAAGGCTAAGGTTCATAATTACTTCCTTGCTTAGCTTCATATTAGCCTATCAATTCCAAGCAAAGCTCCTCAATCCTCATCACTTCATATGAAGTTTCTACATCTCAATACATTTTATGATAATAATATTCCAAGATTTCCAACTCATGTCATGGATCTAAAATAGTGGTTATGAAGCTACGAAATGAGAGATGCAGTGGGCGGCGAAAGTGGTGAGAAATGAATTAGGGTTGAGTGATTGGGTTATATATATATATATATAAATTAACGAGTATACGAATATTCTCGCATACGTCTATCGTTCAATACAAATGTCCAATCTCAAGTCCAAACAAGACGAGTTTGGATGAATTCCCATTTTTTTCTCAGTCCATTGCCATCCCTATGTGTCACATTTGTACAACCAATGAGAAAAACCCTAGAAGTAGGGTACAGGACTATTATAAATACTTGGTAAAGTTTAAGTCTAAGATACATACTTCTTTCCCTACAATTTGTTGCTTACTTTTAGAACTCCCTGATTTAAGTATCAAAGTTCCTCCAACCAATCAACTCCGGGTCCTGGATAGTTTGTTCCTTTTACAACAAGGAAATGCACTTTGTTTGTTTCTTTGAAAAAAATCAAGCACTAAGTTTCCACATCACTAGCAATTTAAGATACAAGATTTTTTTCTCTTATAATTGGCATCATTTGTTGGAATCAAAGTAGCAAACTTAGCCATGTTTGACTATGCAGAGCACGCTAGGATCACCACAAAATAACTAGGAACACAATGAGTACAACTTTAAATGTAACTACAAAGTGTCTGTACCCTCGAATAGTAACATAAGGGACCATATTGCCAGAAATTCAAACAAAGGGTGTAGAGATTCATGAGATGATGTGCCTTGGATCGACGGGAAAGTTTTAGATTCATGAGATTGGTCCACCTTTTCAAGATTGCCTAGATGCCCATGATGCTATGCTTAAGAGGTCCTCAAGAATAGAAGGAAAATCTCATAGGACCAAAAAGTTCTTGAGGAGTTGGATCACTAGGGGACCAATGTTAAAGGAGAATCCCCTTGAGATGGTCGCAGATGCAACCATATCCCTATTGAGTGCAGAAATAAGCGTAGAGACAAGACACACAATAGGCATGGAAGGAGAAAATTTGCTAGGTTAGAGGATCAAGAGGATAGTTGACGGCATTTTATAAGTACAGAACTCAAAAGCCGTGTCAAGTGCCTCGACCAAAAATCAGTAAGGGAGTTAGCTAGGAAAATCGTCAGATAATATTCTCGAGGGGTGGAATTGTCCCCCTTCACGAGATGGATTAAAAAATAGAGAATACCCATCAAGTTTGTTGTACCAAGCTTCAAACTTTATGATAGGAAGATAGATCCCACTTCCTATATCTGACACTAAATGATGGGACATTTCCGAAATACTCCAAGATGAAGACACGTGTCCTCGATGTCACTAAATCCTTGTTACTGAGATCACGTACCCATCGGTTCACAAGTCCCTCTCCCCCGAGGTACTTGTCATAGGGATCAAGTGGCATCCAGTACGTTTACGTACCAACACGTATCCCTAGGTCTGATAAGGGTACATCGATCGCTATATGTACCCCCTCTCGGCTCCGAGATGTACCTCCCATCTCGGCTTCGAGATGTACCTCCCCCTCGATACCGAGATGTACCCTCCGTCTAGGATGGCGTTCTCCGCTCCTGCAGAGGCTATTGATGTACAGGTCACTAGCCTAAGCTAGGCTAGGTTAGCTATCATGACCTCGTCTTACACAATTGGTGTCAGAAGGCACAGGAAGGCAGGGGACACAGCCAATGGGGAATGGATGCGTGGCATATTGTGTCACATCAGAGACAGAAAGACCGGATGCCCTTGCTGACACACGACTTGGGAAAACAAACATTTAATTACACCATTCCCTTGATGAGACAGCATTTAATGCGGTAAGGCTCGGAAGTGAAAGGTAATAAATGTCTCTAAGGCTGGACATTTATTACGTCCTCCCCGAGAGGAGCTCATTGAACAGTCGGCACGCCGATGACATAGCCTTGGTTGCTCGGGATCCTGAACAGTTAAAAGAGAAGACATTTCTCATAGGAAACCGTGCACACGTTGCATGTACCTAATGATCACCTACTGACCACATTGACAGCAATCATGAGTTTTTGAAGTATAAATACTCCTCGCAAAAGGCAAGATGGTATGCAACGAAAAACCTTTGCTACAAATTATACTCAGTGTTTTCTTCTTCCTCTCTCTCAAAAACTGACTTGATCGTTGGAGGGGATACGCCGAAAAACACTCCGGCGCCCTTCTAACTTGTTTTTCTTTGTTCCAGGAACCTTCATCAGCCTTACTGGATCGTTCCATTGATCCACGAGGGTCTCTCATTACCGTTCCAGGTTACCACCGGACCTCACAGGCTGTTCCAAGCAGCAGGGTTGACCACTCGACTGACTCACTCGAATTCACCAAGGAAGAGATCTGTTCTCATGTTTATATTGTGCAAGATCCAGTACGCACACTAAAGACAATTTATGGCGATCCATTGGAAAAACGAAATACTGATGTGCACAATTTTTCCTAGCAACTTGGGAGAATCGGCCATGAAGTGGTAGGATCATTTCCCAAGAAAACACCATTGATAGATGGACGCAACTAGCCAAGCAGTTCATAGCTTTGTTCATCGCCATTTGTAGGCACCCCCAAGGACATTGGGGCATTAGTTTCTCTAAAAAAGAAACTTGATGAAACTCTACGGAAATATGTTCATTGTTATTGGAAAACAATGAATGAAGCAACCTCAAAATTGTTGTAGCATCATTCAAGATTAGGTTATCGAAGGATAACCCATTGTATCAGTCTTTGACTAGATGCCCAACCATAGATATAAAGGAATTGATGGCTAATGTTGAGAAATATGCTAAGGTGGATGATGAACTTAGTAGGGAGGTTCACATAGACCAATTGAACAGGAGTTGAACAAGATGAACAAACAATCCCAATCACGCCTGGCAACAAACGAAAGGGAGAAGAAAGGCTTCTCCTCTTGTTCATCATTCTTCAGAGCCAACATAGTTTTTAAGGAGCCAATTTATAAGAGTCTACCCCAGGTCAAGAAGAAACCATATTTCAAATGGCCTAACAAATTAAGCGGGGATTCTGAGAAGAGAAACCCAAATCTCAGGTGTTCTTACAACTTAAACATTAGACACATCATAAATAATTGTTGTTCTCTAAACAACATCTAGAGAAGTTAGTATGAGTGATTAATGCACGTAGTCACGAATCCCAACACTTTCTCATTTTATTATTTGTGGATGATTCACTCTTATTTCTTAAAGCAAGTGAATATGAAGCGATCCACTTGCGAACATTTGGTGAAATATTGAGAGGTGTCAAATATGCAATTACCTGGTGGAGAGAATTATTAAGAATATGCAAGGGTGGATACAACTATATCTCTCTCAAGCATGCAAGGAAATATTCATCAAGACAGTCGTCCAAGCAATTACTAGCTATGCCATGTGTTTCGTTCCTTTCCCCCAAAAGTTGTGGGATAAACTAACTTCCTTTGTGCTGCGATTCTGGTGGGCTAAAAATCCAGAGACCAAGGGAGTATACTGGAGATAATGGAAAGAACTCACAATGTCCAAAACCCTAGGAGGTTTGGGTTTTAGGGACTTCCAAAGCCTAAGTCAAGCACTTGGTGGTTAATACGGAACTGAAATGCTTATTACACTCGAATAATGAAGTCAATATATTTCTCTCATTTAGACTTATGGAAGCCAAAAGAGGACCTAGACCTTCATGAATATGGAGCAGCTTGCTATTGGGTACATAGAGAGCTAGTAAAGTTTGACAAGATCAGATTTTGGGAGGACAAAAAGATTCCATCCCCCCCCCCCTGTTTAGCTTTATCAACTAGGAAGCTAGGAGATTGCAACATAACTTTTGTTGAAGATGCAATTGAGCAAAGAACAAAGGAGTGGAAAGATGTTTACTCAGGCAACTGTTCAACAACAAGACTGGTAGGCTGCACAACTCAAAGGGCCATTATATATTTTGTGAAGTCTGAATATTTTATGAGTAATACTACATAGACTTAAAAAGTAGACTTAAAAATTAGACTTGATAATCTCAACCATTGAATAGGTAGTAGGTCCCAATAAATACTGGGATCCACAGTGAAATCAATGGTTGAGATTATCAAGTCTAATTTTTAAGTCTACTTTTTAAGTCCATGTAGCATTACTCATATTTTATTGCACAAGGTGGCAAGTAAAGGAGCAACGCAGGGTTGAGGAAGCACTTTTGGTGGAAAACTTGCTCCAATGCTTTGGCAACTCACGCAAATCTTTATGCTAAAAAAATTGTGACCACTTCATTCAATTCCCAAGTACTCTAGCAATCCATGTCCATGGTGTCGTCCAATCATGTGTACTCAACTCCTAGTTGAGTCTACACTAAATCTAAAATCCAATATGGTTAAATTAATTACTATTTCAGCAAACAAAGTTACACTTCAATGATATTGATTTAAGGTTGATCCAAAAAATTTTAAATTAATCTTAATTTTTTAAAGGCCAATCTAAAATTTTTGTACCACATTGAGTGATAAACTTGACCCAATTGAATATAGCCTCCAAATTCTATCGATTTGGTACTTTAGATATTTTCCCTAAAAAATATCACTTGGTATTGTGGAATTCCTTACATCACCAACTACCTAGATTTTTCGTGAATGTATTAATCTAAGTGAACCTTGAGAAAATTATTTTTCAATAATATGATACTTCTATTTTTAATCAATAGACGACATGTGTAATTTTTTTATATTTTATTATTTATTTTGAAAGCCAATAGTTATTAATGGAAAATACTACATAACTCATTAAAACTTAAAAATTAAAATTAAAATACATATCATTTCTTATAGGATTATGGGATTAGTGAGTTCCACAGAAAAAATTAATGAAACTCATTCATTCAAAAATTAACTATTGATCGCCCGAGGAGATTGTTGACCGAGATTGTCCACCATTGAAGTGAATTCCGGATTTTCAATAGTGGAGTGGAGGTAGACTCCTTGATCAAATGAGTGTCATAAGTAAGCTGAATTGATCAAACGTGGAGAGCTAGGAATCTGGCGAGCTAGAGTTTTGTCGAGCTCAAGGGACGAGCTTGTGCTCAAATTCCCATAATCACTAACAAATAAACCAATATAAGTTACACAGATAATAATAATTTTTCGTGGGTGGCCTAGCAGCTCCCCACGCAGGGGATGGTGTATGATAGTAGCTAAAACAAGAACATGAGCCACTGCCAGGAGGTCAGGTGGTATTAGTCTTGCCTTTTTTCGATTGGGAACCTTTTTTTTGAATTCCTCCAGCAATAGGGTGGGCCCATATTCGAATCAAATCATGAGAGGTAGGTGGTGCTCCCAGCTAACCTAACAGAAAGGTTTGTTGGGTGTCTCTGCTTCATTTTTGTACTCTTCTACAGTTCCTTGTCTTCCCTTTCCTCTCCGTAAACACTGTCTTCCCATTCCCTCTCCATTGAAAAAAAATGATGGAAATGCCTCCAAGGGACCGTTTGATATAAAGGTATAGGAATAAGGTGATTTTGAAAAAAATAGTTTAAAAGATTCTCAAAATTTATATTTTAATTGAAAGTTCAGTCTTAGATTCCTAAACTCGATTCATAGTTGATCCAAATATTAAAGTTATGATCATGAATTTCGTCAAAGGGAGGGGTGAATTTAGAAAGATTGGTAAGGGGTTAAGAATGCAAAAGATAATTGTACCCTTTAATATGAGTATCAATTGAATTGATAAATAGTAAAATAATCATTTATAGGATAAATAATTGTTAATAATTATAATATATTTGTAAATTCTATATGTATATGTGTTATATATCAAACATGAGTATGAATTGAATTGAATATTAAATCATATTTATGTAAAGAGGGGTTTGGGTTTAGAAGAGTTTGGAGAAGTCAATCCAAACCCGTCTTCAAAATTCATCCAAACAAGTCCCAAATCTATTAAAATGTCAGATTCAGATTAGATTTTGATTATTTGTGATTACAATCTAATTTAAAAAATTGTGATCCATATTTGATTTTATTATTCAAAAAAAATGTTTTTTACAGTAATATTCCCGTCCTTAAAAAAAACATTGAAAGTCCGATCTGAAATTTTTTTTATGAAATTGTATATATCTTATTATAATCAAATTGAACAACAATGTATCCAAAATCGAATCTATGAAAGTATACTAGATTCATATTTGCATTCGGATCATTAGTTGAATTATCTATTTATATCTTACAAATCAATTCAAATTTTAATTAAATTTGACCCATTGACAAGTCTAACTATGTGGGTCGGTGTGGATGTTATTCCTAAATTTATTCTGCAAATGGTGGCATCAAACAAAGCTTGTATAGATGGTTGTATGAAAAGATTCACGGGGGATGATTTTGTCTTTACCCAATTGATATGATGTAAAGATTTAAAAATAGATTGTTTGAGGGTCAAATTCATATATTTTTATTATAATAATATTAATTAGAGTCTAATTTATTAAGTTAATCAATTATAATAATTGAATACCATGATCCATTATCATTGTCAATCTAATAATTCTGAATAATTAGGTACATAAACATAAATTAAGTACAAGTAATATTATATTTTTTATTACAAATTAAGTACAAGTAATATTATACTTTTTATTACAAAATTGCAAGCATTTTGAAATTCTTTAGCCCACTTAAAAATTTTTGATGAAATCGAGGTCGAATTATTAGAGTTTTTTTATATTTATATTCAATGATTGATCGGTATTACAAATCTTATATATTATTATTATTATTATAATGTTTGAACTAATTACAAATTAATTGTAATAATTTTTTTAATAAATTAATTATCATAAACTTAAGTAAGATATATTGAATACAAGTAGGTCATTTACTGATATATAATTTAAAAAAAAAATTATATATTTAAAAGAATCTTAATCCGTATTAAAAATATCCAAGTAAATTATGGCCAATTATTTCCCACGCAGTTTTTATTGACACCCGGATGGACCCCAATTTTATAACACTAAAATGTAATGAGTGCGGGTCAAAAAATGGGGTCGACCTTCATTGAAGTGGGTGCCAAAAAGGTGTTGCATGCAAGGTGACAGCTAAGGTAATTGATAAATGAAGAGAGAGAGAGAGAGAGAGACAGAGAGAGCATGATGACAAAATTCACAAGTTGTAGCTTTTGCAAACCGCTTACCAGTTGCCAGTTAATGCATAATACCCATTGGCCATGGCATTTTTGCTACTGTCTTGTGAGACACAATTTTATGTACTTGGTTTTTAGTTTTGCCCTGCATTTGTCACGTGAGTGTCAATAGGGACACTACTTAAGGTGACTCTGCCCTCCACCTTTGACCCAAAGGGGCCATTCAAACACTCATTGACTGGACAATAAATGAGACGTGCTATGTTCACCTTACTTTCACAGTTTAGAATCACTAAAACTACTCTGCCCCATTTTTTTTTTTTTTTTGACTCAATTTACACTTTCAAACTTTAAAAATATTAATTTCCAACTTAAAAGATATAAATTGCTAATAATACGCACATGGGGTTAACTCCGTGCATTTCACGTTAAAAAAATTTGCATACCCTCAAAATTTAAATATTTTATATTAATGATCTAAAAAAAATTTCATCTATTAATACTCATTAAATAGCTCTTAATTAAGTGGTATCATAACATTTTTGTGTTGTATTCGAGTCAATAAAAAAATATTTTTAAAATTAAAAAAATTATAAAATACCTATTTTTTTTTTTGCCTACAATATTCATTAAATAACTATTTTTTGTCTACAGTTACACACAATTCTTTTGAATGTCCGAACAAATTAAAGTTAAATATGAATAATACAACTATAGACATAGAATAGATATTTAATGAGTATTATAAACAAAAAAAATAGATATTTTTAAATTTTTTTTAAAATATTAAATAGTGTTATATGAATTATTGTAAATGTGAAATATATGACACAACGTAATTGACTTGACATAAAAATATTTTTTTATTGACTCGAACAAGACACAAAAATGTTATGATATGATACAATTAAGAGCTATTTTTGGAACATAAATGTGAAATATTTAAACTTTGAGGGGTGCAATTTCTAATTAATCCAAACTTTTTTAAAGGCAAAATAGATGGTAGTTAGTCACATGTGCACATTAATACGTATTTATCTCTTTTATGATGTAAATTAATATTTTAAAACTTTCAGAGTAAAGATTAAGATTCAAGTGATCTTTTAGGTGTAAATTGATATTAACTTTTTTTTTTATCATTGTCTTTTTAGTGAGTGATGTGTCATAATTATCTCCATTTGATATTAATACAGTAGAAGTAAAAATGAAAATTTTTGTTAGCCATAGAAAAGTTGGTTTGGTACACCTCCAACTGAGAAAACATTCATATTTTTGCTAAAAACAAATCATATTTTAGTTGATTTAGGGGATTTGTGGGTAAAATTTCCATTCCATTTCTGATTTCTATTCATGTGTAAATAATTATACTATAAAAGAAAAAACTTGGTATTAGGTTCATATGATTTGATCTGATAATACTTTTACCTCCTTATATTTTTTAAATCTAGGCATAATCCCATGTGGTAAGGAATTAAAGATAGAGAGCAATGTAGATTGTTTTTTCCTTTCTTGGGAGAAAAATATTAGAAACATAACACGTAAAAGAGTATAAAAATCATTCTAACTAGCTATTTCATTAGAAACATCCAATTCTTAACTTTGTCGAATTAAAATAATCAAGTTGTTAAAGCAAGACAAGAAAAGGAATCGAGTTTTCTAAATATATCTCTTTTGACCTATTAAGTAGGTTAATTCGAGATTGAAACTAGATATGACAGATATTAGACTTTCTGATAATAGTAAGTGAATCTTTAGTTGAAGAAATTGTTTACAAGCAGTGATTATAAAATCTTTCTTGATTCACTTCAAAAGAGGTAATTCCTTCAATTGGAAGCTTTAGAGATTAGGGGTGAGGTTACCATACTAAAGAAAGTCGTAAGAAATAGCGAAACGTAGATTGATTTGAATCAAGAGAAACCAAAGGCGTTTGTTGGCACGCGTGATGCAAAGGATTGAAAATTCTTTATGATATGAAGCGGCTTGTGGGATAAAATCCAAGAAGGCATCAATGAATATGAATACCGTCTATCTTGATGGTTCAACCAACTTTCAGTGGCAACCAATAGATTAAAAAAGAACACAGAACGTGAAGTCCAATTAGATCCATTTTAAGGGCAAGTTCCAGGTGAAAAATTGAGGGTTCTTGCTTGGTTGTGATCCGCCAAACAAGACCCTTTGACAAGTAAGTGAAAGTTATCTTTCGTGGTTCTTCCTAGACATTTTTAAGTCATATCACAAGGGTAGTATGTTATTTGTTGAATTTCAGTGGAAAAAATATAGTCTACAATGTGTTGCTGAAGCTCTGGAGTTGGTCAGTTTGGTTGAGCTCGCAATTGGAATTGGGAAGAAAATGCATATTATTGAACTTCCACTAAGGGTGACAAAATCTATAGTAGAGATTACCCAAATCAATATATGTGGGCCTAGTTAAGACATGCTTTGGGTATTGGGCCCATGATTTGCAGTTCTGCTGGGCCTATCTTGGCACACTGGCCACACACCGTCCATTCCTTTTTGTGGTGAAGCATATTGGGGCCTTAGCAACTTTTTTTTTTTTTTCGAAAATTAAACTATTTAATTGTGAGAAAAATGATATATAAGTAATTTTGACTTGAATTGTATTGTAGTTAGGTACTTATTGACAGATTTTTAAATATTTTCTTCACCAAAATACTATTTTTCTTATTTGAAGGTCTATTAGTTTGGCAGGCCCATTTTTTTATGAGATTGATTTATTATATTAATAGCTTCATATTTTAATATTGAAAATATTTGAAATTCAAGATTATAGCACATGGAATATACCTAAACGGCTTGGCCTAGATTTTGAAATTCATTTTCTAAATTATTTTTTAATGTTAAATGACTCTAGTTCTCAAATCTAGTAGTGTCACTTTGCAATGTTGCACTGTGATGTAACATTATCATTCATTAAAAATAATATATATGGATGTCACATTAAGTGTATGAATCAGTGAATGTAATTTTTGTTAGTTATTAAAGTGTTAATGAAGGTGTTACATTTTAATGTATCACTATAATATCACATTATCAGTAATTTGAATCAGAATAGAAAGAAGATCAGTTTTCAACGGTACTTCAACTTTTGTGTTTGTTTTTTTGGTTGAAAATTTTTGTAGTATATTTTTTTTTTTCAAAATTTGAAAACCCACGTTTTGAGGGATATAACAGTTGCCGAATTTAATGGGATTGTTGCATGATTTATCACAGTTTTCTTATCCACTATTTACACCACATAATTGTTATTGTGTGGGCATTTCTATCATTAAAAAAAAAAACCTCTATACAAAATATTTTGTACTGAGTACTTTTCCACAATTAAGTGATAAATAAAATACAGACTCATAAAAAATCTTTTTTTATTTTATCATAGGATCCATACTTTAGAGAGAAATGCTCTTGTGAGCTAATTGAAACTACGTATGCATAGTTATGATTGGATTCATTGTGGGTTTCAATACTATATAAGATATGTTGTTGGTAGAATTATCGGGCTAGGGTGAAAATTTCTCTTGCTGCATTCGATTAGTTATAAATATTCCCAAATTATATAAACTTGGTCCGTTAGACCTGTTTAAATATTTATAGACTGGTTTGCTAGATTAAATTTTCAGAATCCACCTTCAGAATGATGTGTCTTTTCTCAATAGTTCAATACTTACTAACACTTAAAAAATTCATGAGTAGCTACAATAATTCAAACTCAAATTGGTACCCAAAAAAAGAAAAAAAACAACATGTTGTAGCATTAGTTGCCACAGGAGCATTTTCGGTTGCTTTTCTAGATATCCAAAAATTACAATTGATTCTTTAAGAGCCACGACATTAATTGTAAGAGCCAGTGGGTTATCTAAATGAAAGACAAAGTTCAAAAAGTTGGAAATTATTTGCAAATCAATAGGAAAATTGCAATTACGGGAGCATTGTGGGAGTTAAAATTTTCCACACTAAAATTTGAGAGATTGATATATGAATGTACAATAAAAATCCATTAGTTTGTGATGGTGCATGAATAAAGAATTTTTATTAACTAAGAGTTCGGGAGGTGAGGTCAATTAATGAGCTCAGAGCTCCATAGCCTAAGTCTCGAGCCCTTCTCCTATGGAAATTCGTGAGAATCAAGGATAGAACAGCTGGGTGTTAATAGGAACCCTACAGGTGACAAAGAGTCATATTCAAAGCACAAAATCTTCAACCAACCAAGATATTCTCCAAAAATCAAGAAGAAATCTACGGACGAAAAGCTAAGATCTCAGCAGAGATCCCACAGAACAAGGAACAATTATATAAATACTGTATAACACCTCCAATAATGGTAGAGAATCCCTGATGGCCTAAAAGGCAGACTGTAAATTTCATCCCCATTTATTGAAACAAAAGGAGAAAGAATCTCAATTGAAGAATGGATTAGCTGAGTTTCTGAGCTGACGAACCACTATATTTTCACCGTGTAATTGCACCCCAATCCCTGAAAATTTTATATTACGATCCTTATTAGCCTAGGAGCTTAGACCCAGGTTGCCCAGTGTAATATCGACCTTCTGCTCGTCCACGTTAATTACACCATCAGTTGGGCGCCATCTATGAGAACTGATTGTTTCTGTTACAAATATTCTAATCTTTCAGTGATTGATGGTCTCAACTAGCAACATGAGCAGAAGCCAAACAAACCTACCATGAATGCAAGACCAACAGGAAGCTTCCAACGGCAGATAGCCCGAAAATGTCCCGGAGACTAATCCTCCCTTGGGGAATTCGCCCACAAACAACGAATTGGAGGTCCTCCGCCTAGTTAATCAATGTCTGCTACAGCAGAATGAGGAGCTTTTAAAGCTCTTGCAACGCCCTTAGGAGGCACAACCGGCCCAAGAAGGCCAGAATAACCCACCACATAGAGAACAACAACACCTTGACTCCCTTAGGGAAGTTGATGAAGGAGGAAAAAATGTCAGACCTGGGGGCAGGATCCTCATCTACCCCCAAGGAACAGACGCAATGAAGAAGTGCAAAGTCAAAACGATGGGAGTGAAAGGAATGATTTTCTCCCCTATCAACAAGAGAGGAGAGAACAGTACTGGAAGCAGCACTTTAAGGGCATCCAGCAAGAGCTCAGCCACGTGAAGGAAGCTGTGAAGGGCAAGGCTCCAATCACAATGGATGCCCTGGTGCAACAGACTGAGTCCCCATTCACCACCAGCATACTATATTTCCCCCTCCCTCCAAAATTCAGAATGCCGCAGATAGAGGCTTTTGATGGGACAAAAGACCCCGTGGACCACCTCAATACCTACAAAAACTAGATGGAGCTGCATGGATATAAGGACATTGTGTGTTGGAGAGCCTTTGCTATTACATTGAAGGGCTCAACTCTGGCATGGTTCAATAGGCTCCCCCAAACCTCGATCTCCTCTTTTAAGGAGTTTTCCATATCTTTTGTTTCTCACTTCATAGGAGCTCAGACATATAAAAAGCCGAGCTACCGCATATTGAATGTGAAGCAGGGACCCCAAGAAAACCTCAGGTCCTACATCCAGAGGTTAAATTTAGAGTCACTGAAAGTGGACGTCCCAAACGAGAAGTTTGCCATCACTGCCTTTATAGTTGGCTTAGGCGTGCAATCCAAAGACCTGATATTCTCCATTTTGAAGAATCCCCAGGCAAGCATGGATGAGGTGCTGGCCAAGGCAGAGAAATACATAAATGGTGAGGAAGCCCTTCTCTCAAAGGTAGGGAGTTCATCCACCCAAAAAGATAAGGAGACAAAAGAGAAAAAGAGGGAACGAAGCCCCCGAAGAGAAATAGGAGGAGATAGGTCTCCAAGAAGAGACAGAGATTGCTCCCCTAAAAGGAGGGGAGACGTCAGAGATCGTCTAGGTCCACCACAGCCAAAGTTACAACTGAGGTACGCACCTCGGTAGTTCCCTCCCCTCACCGCAACGATATCACAGATCTTATATGAGGTACAGAACGAGAAATTTCTAAGGTGACCACCCTGGATGAAAGTAGACCCAGCAAAAAGAGATCCCACAAAGTACTGCGAATACCACATGGACCATGGTCACCACACTGATGACTGTATCTAATTGAAGAAAGAAATTGAGTTCTTGATCTAACGAGGGCAGTTGTGCCGCTACATAGCTCAAGACAATCAGAACCGAGCTCCTCCACCTCCGCAACAAGCTCTTGTACAACACCAACAACCCCCAGGGGAAATCAGAGTAATATCTAGAGGATTCGCAGGGGGTGGAGAGTCTTGTTCAGCCAGGAAGACTCAACTGCGTAGAATCAAAGCTGGCGAAGCACTAGAAGTGCACACTGTGTCCAAGGCATCTCGGCTAAACACAACCATCACCTTTTCAGACTTAGACTTGGAAGGCTACCAATACCCCCATGATGACCCATTGGTGGTAACAGCTGTCATGGCTAACAGAACTGTTTACTGAGTTCTAATTGACAATGGGAGCTCACCAGATATCATATTTGCTTTTGCGTTTGACAAAATGGGCATAGGTAGGAAAAAACTGGAGCCAATCAGTGCTCATCTGTTGGGGTTCGTAGGAGAGAGGGTATTGTCCCTGGGCTCAATCCATCTTGTCTTCACTATGGGAGATCCTCCCTGCTAGGCCACCACTACAGTAAGATTCCTGGTGGTTGATGTCCCCTCTGCATATAATATGCTGCTCAGGAGACCTTCCTTCAATGCAATGAAGGCAATCCCCTCTGCCTATCACTTGGTTATGAAATTTCTTATGAAAAATGGAGTTGGAGTGGTCTGAAGAGACCAGGGAGTAGCAAGGGAGTGCTACATGACCTCGATGAAGCAGAAAGAATTCGAGAATGTCCAGGTAGATGAGCTCGATATGAGGGACGAGCTGGACACAAGGCCAACGCCATCAGAGGAGCTAGATCCTGTTCAGCTTGATGAGGAGCCAAAACACCTTATTTACGTCGGGTCTAAACTAAGCAGGGAAATAAAAGACCTTCTCATCTAATTCCTAAAGGAGAATAGGGGAGTATTCGCCTAAAAGCAAGAAGACATGGAAGGAATCGACCCCTCGATTATCACACACAAGTTAAGTGTGAATCCCACCTGCAGACCTGTTAAGTAGAAATGAAGAAGTTTTTCCCCAGAGCGCTAAAAGGCAATCAATGAGGAGGTCAGCAAAATTCTCCACGCCAAAGCCATTAGGGAAGTAAACTACCTTACTTGGTTAGCCAATGTGGTTTTTGTTAAGAAGACCAACGACAAGTGGTGAATCTGCATTGACTTCATAGATATCAACCGAGCATGCCCCAAGGATAGTTTTTCCTTACCTCGGATCAACTTAATAGTGGATGCCATAGCTGGACACGAGTTCCTCAGCTTCATGGACACTTTCTCAAGATATAATCAGATCAGGATAGATCCAACCAACTAGGAGAAGACCTCTTTTGTGACTGAACAGGGAACGTACTGTTATTAGGTCATGCCTTTTGGGTTAAAGAACACAAGAACCACCTACCAGCGTCTAGTGAATCGGATTCCAAGGGCAAATTGGAACATCCATGGAGGTCTATATCGACGATATGTTGGTAAAAGCACTGAAGACAGAGCTCCACATTGTGCATCTAGAAGAATTGTTCCAAGTCATTAAGGAATATAGGATGAAGTTCAACCTAGCAAAATGTGCCTTCAGAGTGTCTGCAGGGAAGTTTCTATGCTTCATAGTTAACAGTAGAGGAATTGAGGCTAATCCAGAAAAGGTTAAGGTAGTCTTGGATATGCAACCACCACCTAATGTAAGGGAGATTCAACACTTGACTGGGAGAATAGTTGCCTTGAGTCGCTTTGTCTCCAGATCAAGCGATAAGTGTCAACTCTTCTTTCAAATCCTAAAAAAGGTGTTCCTGTAGGATACCTGGTGTGAAGAAGCATTCAAAGCTTTGAAGGTCTACCAGAGCTCCCCTCTTGTTCTAGTAAGCCCTTTGGAGGGGAAGTACTTACTCTTTATTTAGCCGTTTCAGATTTCTCAACTAGTGCAACATTAGTGTGGGAGTGAGACAGGTCTCAGCAACCAGTCTACTACTGCAGCAGAGCTTTGAGGGGAGTAGAAGAGAGGTACTCAAGAATAGAGAAGCTTGTTTTAGCATTGGTGACTATGGCCAAGAGACTTAGACCATATTTTCAGGCTCATACTATCGAAATCCCAATAGAATAACTGATGAAGCAAGTGTTGCATAAACCAAAGTCTTCAGGGAGATTGATAAAGTGGGTCATAGAGCTCAGTGAGTTTGACATCAGATTTAAGCCTAGAACTGTGATTAAAAGGAAAATTCTGACAGATTTCATTGTGGAATTCACAATACCAGCACCTATGGATGCAACACAGCTGGTGTTTGACCTCCCCACATGGAAGCTTTCTGTAGATAGAGCTGGCAACGCTTATGGAAGCGGTGCACGCTTGATACTGACCTCTCCAGATGGAATAGACGTCGAATAGGCCCTCAGGTTTGGATTTAAGGCTTTAAACAACGAGACAAAATGTGAAGTTGTCATTGCCAGGCTCAATCTTGCTCACTCAATAGAGGCAGAACAGTTGGAGATCTGCAGTGATTCCTAGCTAGTAGTAAAACAGATAGAGGAGATTTATGAATCTAAAGGTGAGAAAATGGTCTTTTACCTCAGAAAGGTACAAGAATTGATCAAGAAGTTTGTGTAAGTTAAGATTAGACATGTCCCAAGAATTGAGAACTCTAGAGCAGATGTCTTGGCGAGGTTGGCAACAGCTTCGCAGGAAAGTTTGGACCATTAATTCTAGTGGAGCACCTAGTAGAACCGTCGGTGTGCTTTGAGGATGGAGAAGTGTTGCCGATACAAGCCCCACTAAGTTGGATGGACCCCATCCTACGGTATCTTCAGCATGGAACTCTGCCAGAAGATCTCAAAGAGGCTGCAAAGCTAAGAACCAGGTCAGCCAGATTTTCAATTTTGTATGCGTGGGGGGCAAAGACGCCAATTATATTCTCAGAGAAATCCATAAGGGAGTCTGTAGCAACCACATCGGAGCTCGGGCCTTGGTAAGAAAGGCGTTGAGGCAGGGGTATTATTGGCCCATGATGCACAAGGATGCAATAGATCTGATCAAAAGATGCAAGGTATGCCAAGTGTACGCCAACATCCCCCATTACCCATCAGAGCTTTTAACCTCAGTGGTTAGCCCTTGACCTTTCCAGCAATGGAGTCTAGACATACTTGGACCCCTTCCTACCAACGTGGGATAGAGTAAATTTGCCATCATTGAGGTAGACTACTTCACCAAATGGGCAGAAACAGAACCCTTAACAACGATTACGGAATAGAAAGTCTAGAACTTCACATGGAAATCAATAATCTGCAGGTTTGGTATTCCCAGGGCAATCGTCTCTTGCAACGGAAAGCAATTTGACAATCCAAAGTTCAAAAATTTCTGTGCCAAGCTTGGGATAAAGAACTACTTTTCAGCCCCAGCTCATCCTCAGTCTAACGGGCAAGCAGAGGTCACCATCTGGACCATAAAAGCAGACCTAAAAACCAAGCTGGAAGATCTAAAGGGTAAATGGGTGGAATACCTCTTAAAAGTGCTTTGGGCATACAGAACAACAGCCAGGTCAGCAACTCAAGAAACACCGTTTGCCTTGACCTTCAGAACCGAAGTGGTGGCACCTGTCGAGGTTGGGCTCTCAACCTTTAGGATTGAGTTCACAAACAATGGACACAATGATGAGTCCCTTCTATTGGACCTGGATCTTTTGGAAGAAAAGAGAGAAACAACTCTGTATCATATCAGGAATTACCAGAGGAAGATAGTCAGGTACTACGATAGGAAGGTCAGACATAGAAGTTTCAAGGTGGGAGATCTGGTACTTAGAAAACTTTTGTTAGCAAGAAAGGACCCCACTTATGGGAAGACGGGGCCTAATTGGGATGGTCCCTATATCATCTCATGGGTGATCAGACCAGGGAACTATGAGTTACAAACAGAGGAAGAGAAGATCCTGCCCTAGTCTTGGAATGCAGTACATCTTAAGAGATTCTTTCAGTAAGCCTCTTCTGTAATTTGTTTACTCTCAATAAAACTACGAGTCTTTGATTCATCTTTATGAGATTTCTTGAAATAGCTAAACAGCTAACGATGAGCTCTTTAGTTCATAAAAAGTACTCATGGGCTCACGATGAACTCTTCAGTTCATAAAAAGAGCTCAATAGCTCACGATGAACTCTTCAGTTTATAAAAAAAGCTCAATATCTCACGATAAACTTTTCAGTTCATCGAAAGAGCTCATTAGCTCATGATGAACTTTCCAGTTCATAAAAAATGAGCTTTATAGCTCAAAATAAATCCTTCAACCGGAGAATAAAAGATGAGCTTTTCAGCCCATAAGCTAGGGATGAGATCTACGGCTCAAAATTAAAGTTACTCCAGTTCATAAGCATGTAATGAGATTTAAAGCAAAATCGCAAGCATAGCAATCAGCAAAAAAGAGCTTAATCAGCAAGCAAATGTTCAAAATTTCTGTAGCAATATAGTAGAAGAAACAAAATAAATACAAGGGGAGTTCCTAAAGGCGTTTTCTGAGCTCAACCACCTTCTCCCTAAGACGAGCATTTTCTTCTTTTAGCTTATTCCTCTCTTTTTCCGCATTTGCAAGAACATTCATAAGCTTCTGCCTAATCGAGGAAAAAAGAACAGCTCCCAACGAAGATGAGGGAGAAGAAGAGTAATCTAGAGAACCGCCCCTCTTACACTTCTTGGGAGAGGTATTAACATCTTCATTGGACTCTGAAGGAGAAGGGTCAGAGTCTGGGCAAGAGATAAAGTCCATGGTAGCCCTCGCATCGCTAAACAGAAAAAGGTTGTTAGATGTCATTAGCTCTTGGAAGGACATGGGCTCAGCATTGACAATCTGCTCAACTCTCATCGCCTCAACCAAGTCCAGGTTAGGGGCACCTACATGGAAAAACAAATTTTTTAGATAAGGGCACATCATCGTGGAAGCTAGCCAGCGGAGGAAATCAAGACTCCAACCTGGATAAGAATAGCATTTCCAGGACCGAGGAACTCTGCACTCCCTGTAGCACAATTCAGAGGACCTCCAAGAGTCCCTGGAAACAAAAAAGAAACACTGAACCCATCCCTCAGAAGAAGAAGGAAGGTCAAGCACAAGATGTTGCAATTTAAAGTGTCTCCATCAAAAGGAACTGAAGCTTGGGACCTTATCCTCCCCAAGGTCAAAAAAATAGAGGAATTTGGCTACTGTGGGGAACTCACCATGGCCTCGCGGACGCCAAAAGAGGAAAAAACTAATCATGATAGCTCATTCCTTGGGAGAGAGGCAAGAAGGGCACAAGCCACAATGAACTAAGATGAAACCAACAGAAGGGTGGATGGGGAGACATAGGCCCATCTCCAAGGACCCCTTGAAGAAACAAGTTTCCCCTGGAGGAAGGTAGTTGTAGGGCTCATCAAGGGATGGGGCCCTTAAGGGTAGCTCCAAGTTTGAAAAAAACCTCTTCTTTATCCCAACCAAGTCCGAAGTTGATATCAACGATGGAACTAAGTATCGAGAATGCCATTTCCACTCCATCCCGAAAGAGGATCGTTCTTGGAACAAGGGTGAGAGGGGGGCAGCCATCAAAAGGTTCAAAGAAGGAAAAGAGAAGAAGAAGCAAAAAGTGTTGAACCTACAAGACTTAAGGAAAGAATCCAAGAATAGAGAAGAACCAAGCAATTATGCCAAATCCCTAGGGACAGCGGGCTTTTAGAGTCAAGACATGCATGAAGTCCTAAGGATATGGACCCTTGGGATTCCAAATTAAGAAGTCAGTTACTCTTTTAGAAGGTAGTTGGGCGCAAAAAACTAAAGAAGAAAAAAAAAGAGAGAAAAGAGAGGGATATAGACAATCTTCAACGGGGAAAATCTCCCCATTAGCCTCAACATTTCCCTAATACTCCTCATCCATCTTAAGCATTTACAGCGCTTGGCAACCCAAGAGAAGTCCAATATAGTAAGTTGCGACACTTAACTCCAAGTCCATATTTGAGCTCTGCCGATCCGATTCAACTATGTTGAGAAGTCAAGGTTATTATAGGGGAAAAATCTCTATAATGTTCAATATCTTTACAAATCTGTCCTCAGCTACACAACTCTTGACCTTCGAGGTCAGACTTTCTGAGCTCCAAAGAAGACTTCTTAGATTTCCTTGGGCTGAGGTCAGCATGCATAGCTTTATAAACCTTTTCAACGTCTCACTGGGGCCATTCGACTCAAGACCCTTCCTGATGTGCTGGCTAAAATGGGACTGGTATCCCTTAGTTTCAACCTTCCTCTAAGGATGTGCTTGTGATAGGACTCTCCAAAGTTATTCTGCTTTAAGGAGAACTCAGTACTCCTCAAAGCAAGGAGGCAAGGAAGGAAATGTGAGAAGTTACAGTTATGCAATAAAGGCAATAAACTCAAAAGGAAACAATGAGCATGGGGATCAATGTTACAACTATAGTGCAAAAAAGCTGTGAGCCAGAATGAGCTCAAACTTACACAAAAAAAATTTTTAGAATTCTTTTTTGGTAATTACAAAGCCCTAAGTTTCTGAAGAAGGAAAAGGTAAAGGATTCTGCAGTCCAACAGCTGAGGCCTCAGCAGTAGGAGTAGGAGAAGAGCTAGGCAGTTCAACACTTTTTGGTAGCTCGGTTGATGAAGTATCTGGCAAGTTAGCAGTTGTAGCATTTATAAGCCCTAAGGCGGGCAGGAGAGGAGCGACCTCAGGAATCTCTGAAGCATGGACATCGACCTCTATTGATGGTGAGTTTAGGGCTAGAGCTTTGGAGACGAGATCGGCGGAGAAAAGAGAAACCTTAGAAGTTGGAGGAGGCATGGTGTTACCCTCAGAGTCAGCTGCCTCAGTCTTTTCCTCAGTGAGGGGATCAAAGTTAAAATCCTATCTGGGGTAGATCTCTTCAACTATGTCTTGAAAAGTGAGCCACCCAGAAGCCCACTGATTAATGACGTCGTCAGCTAGCTTGGTAATCAGGTTGTCTTTCTCCTTACCAGCTGCTCTCTCCACCTCGAGCTCATCCCGAAGAGCATCACTCATCTCAGCAAGGAGGTCATATTGCCTTTTTATATTTCGAAAAGAGCTCAAAGCCTCAAGGGACTCTTGACTAACTTTAATCCAGTCATCTGTCTTCTACCTGAGCTCCTCTAAGATCTTCCTGAGCTCCTCCTTAGTCTTTTTGACCTCTTCCTTGCAGCTTCTGCCCTTACTCTCAATCCTCTTCTTCTCAGCTTCCAAGTCCCTGTTTAGGGAAGTCTGCCTCTCTATTTGCTCTTGCAAATCTTGGACCTGGGCCTTGAGGTCGCTATTTTCAAAAGACAACTCTGTAACCTTGAGTTCAAAAGCTCTGGAAGCCTGGACAGAACCTTCCATAGCCTGGATCCTTTTCTGCAACCTGCTAACATGGATGGCCATCTAAGGTTGAGCACAACCCAGAGAATCTTAGGTCAAAAAAATCAAATATTGCAGGACAAAAATATATGCATATATAGCAAAACTTTTGGAAATAATAACAAAGAGGGCAGTGGAATTGGAAGTCCAAAGAGGCATAGTAGAAGCTTGCTGAATGTCAGACTTAGGAAGAATACAAGCAATAGCCTCTGCAGCTCGCTTCACATTATCAATCAGAGAGCTCGAACTTGAACACTCACCCCCTTTTTGCTCTTGCAGATCTTTGGGGGTTTTAGATATGGTCCCTCAATTGGACAGAGAGAAATGGATCCCGGTAGAATGCGATAAACCATCTCCAGAGCTATCTCAACCTCTACTGAAGAGGGAGAGGTTGAGATTAAACCTTGCTCAGGAGCCCCACTAGAAGGAGGTAGCCTAGTCTTTTCAGAGAGAGGGGTTTGTACAACCTTTGGGGAGCCCAGGGAAGGTTGGGGCCTCACCTGAGTCAATTGAGGTGAAGCAGGGGGTGCTTCCAGTCTTAGAACTTTGGAGGCAGAGTCACTCCCTAAGCCGACCTCAATCTTACGTTCATTTCCACTCTAATTCTTCCTCATCAAGGATAGTTTGGCAGTGCGATCCTTCATGGTGGGCTTCATTGAGGAAGAACCTGGAAACTCAAGGAAGAATCAACATTAAAAAAAAGAGGGGGGAGGCAAAGGTAAAAGAGCAAAAACCAAGATGGAAAGAACATTACCTGCTAGTTCCTAGGTGTTGATGGCAGAAAGAAGGGATGAGTTCTCTACCCTCACCTTGGGAGAACTAAACCCAAGCTCTACAAGAACCTGAGGCTTGATGAGCTCTGAATATCTTTTCGAATCATAGTTTGCCAAATTCCTTAGGACTTGCTCATTTGCAACACTGAGCTCTGGTCTGATGCTTGAAAAATGAAACCAGTGGAACAAAGTCAGCCTAAAGAAACACTAAAGCTTACCCTGACTTGCTTAAGAAAAGACTCACCCAAGTTATCAGGGGCAGACCAGCCCCAAGGAACTAGAAGAGTATCTGTCACGTCGGTGGGATTAAACTCCCAATCTCTCCCCCACATGAAGAAGAAGAGTTTTTTCCAACCTTTGTGGAAGGTCGGAAGGTCGGATATAAGGACCTTGGTTTTCACATGTTTGGAGATATATAAAAAACCATCAGAAGGGATGTACTTGACATTGAAAAATCTCATGAGCAAAGATACAGTAGGGACACCAAGATCGTGCTTTTTAAAGAAGACAAGAAGACCAACCATCACACCCCAGAAGTTAGGAGAAAGCTGGGCAGGACAGACATTGAAATGTTGCAAAACGCTCTTAATAAAAGAATGCAAGGGAAAGCGAAAGTCATTCTCAAAAGCAGCTAGGAAGAAACAAACCCTTTTAGGAATGAAGGAGTCATACAAGGTATACATATCGGGGCTCCAAAACTATAAGCCTCGAGGAAACCCAAAATGGGCAGCTACAACCTTCAAGTAAGAAGGAACAATGTCACTAGATCCCACGAGCTCGGAGGCCCTGGGAGCAGCATCTCCACCCTCAGCGCTGCCGAAAATCCCTACACCACTCACCTTGGTTTTGCCCTTGCTAGGAGTTTTCAGAACAGGAGAGGAGGCTCCTCAGAGCCTCCCCTGACGTCGACAGAATCCACCCCAAGGAAGTTGTCAATTCCTGCCCCACATCTCCCAAATCGGAGTCCTCCTCAGTAGACCTATCCTTTATTAGGGAGATGGACGAGCCCGTAGCTTCAAAGGAGGTAGACATGACTGGGCAAGAATAAGGAAGTTTAAAAGACCAATAAAGTGGGAGAACCTCAGAGAAACACTCTTTGAGAGTTTGAGGAGCAAGACACCAAGGACCAATAACGAAAATCCTAGCTGTGGAATAAGGATCTAGAAAAAGAGGGATACAAGACAGGGAGAGGTTTCAACTCCTAAAATAGCAGAATCGAAAAGTCCAAAAATGCAATAACCACCTTAGACTTGAGGGATCCAGAATGAGGAACTGGGAGAAGGATGAAAGACATACCTAACTGAGAACCAACGATGGATTAAAGCTTGAAAACAAGATTCGAAATCAAGCCATGCTAAGCCTCTAGGCCAAATTAGGGGAAATTGTCTCTCTATGAAAACCCTAAGAACAATAATGAATTAGAGAAGATGAAGTTGCAAGGAGGTAAGGAAGAAAAGCCAAGGAGAATTCGAAGGGTGAGAGGGGAACCATCGATCCAGAAGCATTTAAAGCTAACGGTACTGGGGGTCTCAAAGTGGGCAATGCGCACAAGGATCGAAGAAAGAAATGATTACTGGTAACCGTTAAAAAAAATCACAAGCATCGAGGTCGTTGAACGAGTTTAAGTTCAGCCCTTGTTCAAGCTCGCTCGAACCAAGAGTTGGGGGGCAACTGATGGTGCATGAATAAAGAATTTTTATTAAGAGCGAGCTTGGGAGGTGAGGTTGGATAATGAGCTCAGAGCTCTGAAGCCCAAGTCTCGAGCCTTTCTCCTATGGAAATTTGTGAGAATCAAGGAAAGAACAGCTAGGTGTTAACAAGAACCCTACAGGTGGCAAAGAGTCATATTCAAGGCACCAAATCCTCAACTAACCAAGATATTCTCCAAAAATCAAGGAGGAATCCACAAATGAAAGGCTAAGATCTCGGTAGAGATCCCACAGAACAAGGAACAACTCTATAAATACTATATAACACCTCTAATAATGGCAGAGAATCCCTGATGGCTTGAAAGGCAGACTGTAAATTTCGTCCCCATTTATTGAAACAAAATGAGAAAGAGTCTCCATTGAAGAGTGGATTAGCTGAGCTCTCGATCTGGTGAACCACTATATTTTCACTGTGTAATTGCCCCCAATCCCTGAAAATTCTGTGTTACGATCCTTACGAGCCTAGGAGCTCAGACCCAAGTTGCCCAGTATAATTTCGACCTTCTGCTCGTCTACGTTAATTACACCATCAGTTTGTAAACTCAATTTTAATTGGGTAATTTTGGTATTTTAGATTTTTGGTTTATTTTATAATATGTAATAGATGTTGTCCTTAGTAGCAATTAAGTTAGTTTGGTGTGTTTTGATTGGTGATAAAAGAGGTAGTCACTAGTATGTTTTTTTCCTGACTTGAGAAACCCTAAAAGGGCAAATGTTTTGGCTTTTGGAAACGTCAAGGAGAACAAAAGAATCCAGGGCGTGTTTTGTTTACATCTCAAAAAACAGTACCTGACAACAGTTTTCGAAGATAGATTTTTGAAAATTGTTTTTAGTGTTTTTCGTGTCGTAGAACTTGTTTGGTTATATAATTCTAAAAACAGTTTTGCAAAATAAAAAACAAAAAATATGTTTGGAAAGTAAGACAAAAAATAATGAAAACAGAGATGATGTATTGGATTGAATGTTTCACTGGCATAACATTATATTACAAATTATAATATAACACAGACCATTGTTTGTACATACAAGCTCCACATTATATTACAATGAGATAACTAATCACTTCTCCACTATACTGATCATAATTAAAAAAGAATAAAAACAACATGACAAAACACAAAGTGACTATACACCCACAACATAAACAAATAAGCCAACCCTTATGATAGACAACTAGCTGCAGGCGGTGCTGGTATTCATCAACCCAAATAAATGCATTTCTATGGTCTCTATCAAATGGACACCTATAAAAATAACGACCATCATTCTTCATTGTACTCTGAAAACCCTATTGTGGCCAGCACAACATGCGCATAAAGGACTTATAGCATAATCCATGTGCTCTGTAATTAATTAAAAAAAAATTCAAAGACCATTTACATGTATTCCAATCAACAAATTACATAAATGAAACACAACTCATATAATTTATGTCATCACACATAAATATGATATCCAACATAATACAAATAATATTACATAACATCCATGTACTAGTAATAACACTTAATATTTTTAATATTACATAATGGCAGTGTACTAGTAATAAAACTTAAACAACATAAAAGTTCAACCATCATGAGAAATAGTAGCCCACATACTCGCAGCCATTGTATCCCTCATGTGCGACAATCGATGATGATTGGAACTTTGTTCATTATCTAAAATGATGTCTTTATTTAGAAACCGCTGAAAGTAAATGTCACCTATTGAATGCAAACGAACAAACTTATGAACTGTACAATATGCTGTTACAATGGTTGGTTGGCGTGCAAGTTTGTAATTTGGCATTGTATTTAAAATAGGAAATCTCGCTTTCAACACTCCAAAACATCTCTTAATAACATTTCTCAAGGAAAAATGTCAATAGTTGAATAGCTCTCCAAGTCCACGTGGTGCACGTCTGTTACCACTACGATCAGGAATGTGATATGTCTCGCCAAGATATGGTGAGAGAAATCCAGGCATGTTTGTGTAGCCGACATCTACAACATAGTACATCCCTAATCCAAAAACACATTGTCAACATTAGATACTTAACATCATAGCTTTGATTATAGGAATTAAATCATTCTATACACCAATCTTCCAGCGGCATAGGAAAGTTGACTTCACCCTTTGTTATAGCACCCATAAAAACACATGAATCATGTGCACTACCTTCCCAACCAGGCATGACAAATACAAATCTCATGTTAAAAGAACAAGCTACCATCACATTTTGGGTAATTGTTGTTTTTTGACCACGATATGCCTCATGCTTAGAAACAGGGGCCCATGCAGCTACATGAGTACCATCAATTGAACCAATACAATCCTACATTTATAAAATGTATTTTTAGTATTACAATAAAATATATGTAACATGTTTAGTAGATGTTACCTTAAACCTTGGATAGTATCGTTCATCATATAATATCTCAGGTGGAGTTTCGTATGGAAGTTGTGGCCGAATTATTGACACCCTTAGACTGGCTAATGCACACATAACCTTCTTGAATTGGCGATTGATAGTTTCATTTGAGTGTTAAAACATCTCAGCAACAAGTCTTTGTCTAACATTATGTGGAACTATAAGTAAGAAAATAGTCACGGACTCCTCAGTTGTCAAACGGTCATGGTAGTCCTCTTGTATGTGACCGCCATCGCGTAGTATCTTACACAATGTACGAAAAGTATCAGCATCCATCCGTAGACAATTATATATGCGTGACGGATTTCCATTCAACAATTCCATAACCCATTTATGACCAGTTAATTCAGATGTCATGCATGGTGTTTTGAACAAACGGTTGTTAGCATATTGGCACATTATATTGACAAAAAATGTATCGTCCAATTCATCATCTACACTGCTTGATGGGCTTAGTGAGTCATCACTTGATTGGGCAGCTATATTTTCCATTGTAACTACAAACATAATACTAACTCACGATTAAAATGCATAAATATGACAACAGTTATAGGATAATGATCCACATTATCATGCAACATCATACCACTTGAATAATAGACATTTCCCAACGTTACATATTCAAAACATACAAAATTAAACATGCAGCCCATGCACCACATCATACAACAATATTAAAAATATTGTTCCATAATAATAATTCTTATCAAGTAGAAACACACAAAAAGTTAAGTCAACTTTGGACATTCATGCCCAAATAGTTTCACACATACCTAAAAAACGTCATTACACTTAATCTAGTGTGTCAAGCCACTCCTTCCTACACTATGTAGACATCTTAATAAACATTTGAAATCACTCAGGGTCCTTTAACTTTGCACAAGCACAAAAATATTATTAGGATCCAATACCCTCCATACCCTTTAACACATCCATGCAAGTGTCAATGTTGTAAGCGTCATTCACAGTGTTCACTTGACAAGTACATTTGTATTTCTCCATCCTAGCAAGTGAGAATGCAACCCATGCAGCCATAACATTGTCCATCTTTGAACTCTTACTCCACTTCTTATGTCATAAACTACTTCCATTTTTTTAGGTGGAAAGGGAAATGGACCTTCAAGATCATCGTCAAGACTACCAGATGATCTTTTTTGACTAGTGATGAACTCCTCCTCCAACTCTCTCTCCTCATCTGAATTTGACGGGACTTGGGTCGAAGCATGGGCTAAAAGCCCTGTGGCTGTCGATTTTCCAAAGATAAGTCCCAATAAGTTGAAGTGCTCACACCCTTTCTTACGAAATGCTTTCACTTGCGGGTTTGCCTAAAAAAAATTATCATTAAGTCTAGTAATAAATAACTAGCCTAAAAAATATATACAACTATGTCAAACTATGCATACCGTAATATATCGCGTCCAGACATCTTCCTCAGCCGTCACATTGTTGGTTTCTGGGTCCTAACCAAATCCAATAGTGGTCAGGAGGTTTTTGAAAGTTCGATATTTATTCCTGAACCTATTGTACTTTCCCTTAAGATTTGCAATAGTGTAAGTATGACCCATTTTTTTGGTCATCAGACTCGCCAATTTATTCCAAGTCATTGCTTTGATGGTCGTATCATTCGGGTTGTCCTTCTCTACCTCAATGACCAGCAATTTAATAAATAACTCCTCAACCCTCGGTGGCCAAGTGGCCATATCGTCAACGTCATTACCTTGGAATGACATCTAAGACAATATACATCATACAATAATTAATCATGTATAAAAGGAATTACTCAAATTATGTTGCATATATCACTCATAACTCATAAATTAAATAAATGAAAAACATATAACCATTTCATATGCTTGTAAAAAAATGTACCATACATGCTGTTACATTCCACATTACTCTCATTTTTAAGGAATATGAGATACCTGGTCAGATGATACGTCTGACAAATTGATGATGTCATTTTCGTTGACAGAAGATTTGTTAAGGGTTGAAGCTTCCTGCTGAACATCCAATTGATCAATGGGCGGGACTTCATGTTGAACACCCACAGTTGATCCTCCAAAGCCCTTCGATTTTTTATTTCAAGTCAGATCTATTGTATTTAATAAATACGAAGAGACAAAATTAAACAAGCATAATGGAAAAGAAACTATCAAACCTTGTTATGCAAAACTTGATGGTAGTTCATGATTTTGAGATAGCTAATGTACCATGCTCGTTATATTATCTGGATTGTAACAACCCAATTTTTGCTCTTGTAAGAAAGAATTTGAGAGATTTAAGGCTTTTGTAAGTATTATTTGTTTCAACCTTTTCATTTCAGTGCCAAATCATCAACATGTGATATAGGAATTTTCTATATGTAATGTCACTTTTTAAAAAGCTTATCTTTGAGAGGAAAAGTGACAACCCTTTGGTTTTTTGAATAAAAGAAATCAAAGAGATTTGTGCCAAAAAAATACAACTACCAATAGCACAACACACTTGTTTGGTATGTGAATGTGAGACACAACATGATCTTTATCTCACATTCTCAATAATCCACCAACCAAACATTTTACGTGGTTGAAATGATTATATTATGTTACCATGAGAGAGGGAGAGAGAGATTTCATTTAAAGATTATTAATAAAATACCAAAAGAGAACAAAAATCAACAAGAGGAACTAGATGCTGACTATGTTTAGTTCAATCATCTGGCACGTCCTTATCTTATTTAATCTTAATAGTCCATGAGTGTTTCTCTGATATTTATAGGTTTTGGAATGAAAAAAAAAGAACAAAAACAAGAAGACAAAAAAAAAAGTCATTATCATTTGTCTCAACCACAACTAAAAGGTAAGTATGACACCACAATAAACTGATCCAAGCCAAAAGTGAAAATAAAATAAAAACATGGTGACAAAGAAATTGAGGAGATGGAGCATCAATTATCCGGACGATGAAAGTATCAAGTGCCTGATGAATCTTAGTCCAATAAAGGAGCCACTGATAAGGTTAACATCTAATTGAAACTATATGTTTCAAGCATGCTAATTAACCACTCATTCTTTTCTAACAAAGAGGAACTTGACCAAATGTGATTATATTTTCCAGAATAGTAGAGCTTGTGGAAGCAGTTCTGTAGGGAAGGAATGGGTCAGTCTTCTGCTATGGTGCAACGGGAGCTAGGAAGACGTACACAATGCTTGGTATAGTGGAGAGTCCAGGGGTGATGGTTTTGACAATAAAAGATCTTTTCAACAAAATGCTTAAACCCAAAAATACTTTTTAAAAAAAACCAAATCTATTACCAAAAATAGTAGAGTAGAAGAGTCACCAGAGTTGTTAGACAGAAAAAAAAACCTAGAGTCATCGGAGTTGTTAACAGATCTGATAGCAAAGTACCAGATCTATTACCGAAAAAAATCAGATCTATCATCGGTATCGCAAATGAGCAGAGTCACTGGAGATCTGAGATACCGGAACATCATAACTGGCTCGCCGGAGTTGTTAGACAATAGATCTGTTATAGATTTGAAGGTAAAAAAGAAAAATCCAAACAAATCTAACAAACACAAACCTTGTTAAAAAATCAAGGCAAAAAAATAGAAAAAAAAAAAGTAGAGATCTTTGGGTTATCTGTCGCTGGAGATGCACCTGTGATTTGCCGGAGTAACACTGGTGATTCGCTGGATGTGGCGCCTGTTCTTTGCTAGAGCTCAAGTGAAGAAGATGGTTGAGTAGGGCAAATGACGGGAGAGGCCGAAAAAAAAAAGGCACATTTTATACTTAGTCCATTAATGAACAGTAATGCATAGTACTCTATACTCTATGTTTTCAAAAATTCTAAGGAAATTTTTAGAAAACTAGCCTGGCTTGTTTCCTATTTATGTGTTCCAAATCTCATTTTTTTTCAAAAAAAATTGAGAACAAAAATACTAAGCAAATAGGTTTTGAGTGTTTTTAAAATTTTGAGAACAAAAAATAGTTTTGGGATCACAAACCAAACACGTCCCCAGAGTTTGCATGCTCACATGGAAGTTGAGTTTTGCTTGGAGAAGGAGTTGCATGTTGAAGTCGGTTCCATTGAAGGCAAAACAGAGGTATATAAAGGGCAAATAACTTTTGCCCAAAATAGTGGGAATTCAGTCCAAAAAACAGAGAAGGAAAATAGAGGTTTTGGTAGAAAAATCATAGGGAAAAAGCTAGGAATTATTGTCTAGAAATGTAGCGAGTGTCTCCAGAGCACAAGCTTCATTTGTGAGTTTTTTGATAGATTATTTTGTGTGTTTTTCTTGCTGGAAAAATCAGAATAGCCTCTTCTTTGTGTTGCTTGATATTGTAATCATTTTTGATGAAATATAGTGATGTTTTTGAGTGAAATTGGTGTGGTACTGTAGCAGATTTTTTCTCCCTATTTATGCTTGATTTGTGTTGCAATTTGAGTGATACACTATAGCAGAAATTCAGCCATTGTTTTCTTGTATTTGTGTCTTGATTTTGGTGTTATTTGGTTATCCAATTCCCAAAAAAATTGGTATCAGAGCTAGGGTTCTAAATTTGAAAATTTTTTGTTGAGTCTAGGGTTTTGAATTTGCTATTTATGTTGAACCCTTGGCTTTAAGTTTTTGAATTTGGTTTGAAGCAAGGGTTTTCAAGTTGAGGTTTTTGTTGTAGTGTTCTTGAAAAATTATGGCCACCATGAGTAATGTGCTTCAACCCCAATTTTTCACAATTGGGTAAAGATAATTATGAGAATTGGAATATTCAAATTAAGGTGTTGCTACAATCACAAATCATTTGGAAAATTGTTAAAAAAGATTCAATGAGCCGACTACATAAGAATAACAAGTAGTGAATGATGCTCAAAAGACAGTACTTACGCAATCAAGGAAGAAAATTAAGAAGGCTTTATTCCTATTTACCAATGCATTGACGACAACACTTTTAAGAATATTTCTTCTACCACCACCTCAAAGCAAGCTTGCAAAATTTTGAAGAATATGTGTAGAGGCTTTGATAAAACAATCTAGGTTCATCTTCAATTATTGCGAAGTGAATTTGAAGTGTTGAATATGAATTGAACCGAGACAATTTTGGAGTATTTTTCAAGAACTTTGGTGATTGTGAACCAAATGCGAAGGCACGCAGAAGATATTGATGATGTCTGAGTTATGAAAAAAATCCTACGAACCTTAACCCCAAAATTTGAACATGTTATTGTAGCTGTTCATCAATCCATGGATTTAAAGACTATGGGCGTTGATGAATTGATGGCGACATTGGAAATACATGAGCAATAGATTAATAAAAGGACTTCAAGTTTTCTTGAACAACACTCAAATCCAAGCTTTCTTTAAAAGATGAAAAAATAAAATTTCAAGGTAGTACATCTCATAGAGGAAGAGGTTATGAAATGCGAGGTAGAGGTTATATCAATCAAGGAAGAGGCTATGAAAGTCGTGGAAGACGCTATGTTAATAGAGGCAGAGGAGGAGGAGGCCAATTCACTAGTGATGCAAGAAATCAAATTCTTATGGTTTAAGAGTTAGAGGACGAGGAAGAGCAAGAGGCAACTACAACAACCATGGTTTTGACAAGAGAACTGTCGAATGCTTCAATTGTCACAAGTTTGGAATTATAGCAATGAGTCTTGGGCAAATGTAAATAAAGAAGTTGTAGAACATGTAAATTATGCCGAGAAAGAAAATAAAGAAGTGGGATCTATTTTGTTGTTGGCCTATGATGGATCCAAGGAACATAATGACAATGTGTGCTTTCTTGATTCCTAGGCAAACAACCATATGTGTGGCAAGAAGTATATGTTCGTAGAGCTTGATGAAGTGGCGCAAGGCAAGGTTACTTTTGGTGATTCCTCCAACATTCCGTAAAAGACAAAGATAAAATTCTTATTAAGCTCAAAAATGAAAATCATGATTTTATTTCTGATGTCTATTATGTGCCGGATATGAAGAATAGTATTTTGAGTTTGGGGCGACTTTTAGAAAATGGTTATGATATTAGAATGAAAAATAAAGATGCTCATGGTAATTTGACTGGTAATGTGAAAATGTCCAAGTATAGAATGTTCCCTTTGAATATTCAACATGATGCTATGAGATGTTTGATTGCTATTATTAAAGATGATTCTTGGTTGTGGCACTTAATACTTGGGCATCTTAATTTTGGTGGCTAGAAGCTTTTGTCTAGCAAGAAAATGATGAAGGGTCTACCCTTATATAGATCATTCGAATGAGTTATGTGAAGGGTGTATTCTTGGAATACATCATGAATTAAGTTTTTCAAGAGAATTCAAAGGGAAAGCATCACGACCCTTAGAGCTCGTGCATACCGATGTTTGTGATCCCTTGAAGCCTGTGTCAAATGGTTAGAATCATTACTTTCTTACTTTTATTGATGACTATAGATGGAAGACTTTGGTGTATTTTTTAAAGAGGAAGTCCAAAGTGTTTGAAGATTTTTAGGAGTTCAAAATCTTATTGAAAAGCAAAATGACTATTTTATCCAGAGGTTGAGATCCGATCAATGTGGTGAATATAGTTCTGATTTATTTGAAGATTATTGCAAGGAGCATAAGATTGTGCATCAATTTATGCCAAGCTACACCTCAATTGAATGGAGTTGCGAAAAGAAAAAATAGGAGTATCCTAGATATGGCTAGAAGCATGTTGAAAGGAAAGAAGTTGCCTGGAGAATTTTGGGCTGAAGTTATTGCATGTCCCGTTTACTTGTTAAATCGATTCCCAACCAAGAGTGTTCGTTTCAAGACCTTGGAGAAATAATGGTGTTCATTCAAGCCTAGTGTATCCCCATCTTAGATTTTTTGGATGCATTGCTTGTGTGAAGATTTCTGAAGCAAGGAGGACAAAACTTGATGACAATGGTGAAAAGTGCATTTTTCTTGGGTATGGTGATAAAACAATAGGGTACAAGCTATAGAACCCCATTACCAAGAACATGATCATGACTAGAGATGTAATCTTCGAAGAGGAAGACTTGTGGGATTGGAAAGAAAAAAAATCAACCACCGAAGTGGAACTTATACGTGAAGAAGAGGAGTTTCAAGAATCAAGGGAAGTCCAAAGAGAGCCCCAAACACCTCCACATGGATCCCCCTCACCTTTTACAAGTGAATCATCATCACCATTATCATCTTCATCATCAGATGCTATTTCAAGGGAAAGACCAAGAAAAATGAGAAGTTTACAATAAATTTATGAAGCTACAAAAAATATTGAAGGTAACTTGAATTTTTCTTGTTTGTTTATGGATTGTGATCCTTTACATTTTAAAGAGGCGGTTCAAAAAGAGAAATGGAGAATGACAATGGATGAAGAAATCAATCCGATTTAGAGGAATGATACATGGGTTTTAGTTAATCTTCCCCATGGTCATAAAACAATTGTGGTGAAGTGGGTGTACAAAACAAAGAAGAATGCAAATGGAGAAGGTCAAAGATGCAAGGCGAGGTTAGTTGCTAAAGGCTATAAGCAAAGGGCCGGAATTGATTATGGAGGGGTATTTGCTCCTGTTGCTCTGTTGGAAACTATTAGGTTGATGATTTCTTTGGCGGCTCAAAACAAATGGAAGGTTTACCAACTAGATGTAATATCAGCATTCTTAAATGGATTTTTTGAGGAGGAGATTTATGTTGAACAACCTTTGGGGTATGTGAAAAGGAGACATGAAAATAAAGTGTAAAAGTTGAGAAAATCTCTCAATGGATTAAAGAAAGCATCATACGCATGGAATGCTAGAATTAGCAAGTACTTTCATGAGAAAGGTTTTCAAAAGTGTCCTTATGAGCATGCATTATATATGAAGATGGATGAAAATGAAAATGTGCTACTTGTTTGCCTTTATGTTGATGACTTGATCTTCATAGACATTAATCCTAATATGTTTGATGAATTTAAGAGAATATATGATTAAGGAGTTTGAAATGACCTATATTGGCTTGATGTCTCATTTCCTTGGTATTGAAGTTAAGTAAAGTGAAGATGGTATTTTTATTTGTCAAAGTAGCCATGCAAAGGAGATACTCAAGAGGTTCAAGATGGAGTCTTGCAATCCGGTGAATACCCTCGTGGAAAGTGGATTAGAACTGAGGAAGAATACAAATGGTGGAAGTGTTGATCCAACTTAGTTTAAAAGCTTAGTTGGGAGTATCTTACTTGCACAAGGCTGGATATTCTTTGTGGAGTTGGCTTGATTAGTAGATACATGGAAATACCAAATCAAACTCATCTCAATGTAGCGAAGAGGATTTTAATTTACATTAGAGGTACACTCAATGATGGCTTATTTTGTTTTTGCACCAATGACTTTAGCCTACTTGGTTATTGGATAGTGATTGAGGACTAGATGAAAGGAAAAGTACCTCGGGTTTTTGTTTTTTCATGGGAGATGTGGCTTTTACTTGGTCATCGAAGAAACAAGCAATTGTGACTTTATCAACGTGCGAAGTAGAGTATGTGGCGACAAATTCTACAGTGTGTGATTCTATTTTGTTGAGGTAGTTACAAAATTTTTTGGGATTTCCTCAAGAAGGTCCCACAGAGATTCTTGTTAATAATAAATCAATAATAACGTTAGCGAAGAACCCGGTGTTCCATGAAAGGAGTAAATGTATTGACATGAACTACCATTTTATTAGAGAGCAAGTGAAATATGAAGAAGTAGAGTTGATGCATTGCAAGACTCAATACTAAGTCGCCAACGTTTTTACAAAGCTGTTAAAGCAAGATGTGTTTGGAAGATTGAAGATAATGCTAGGCATGAAAACTCAAGGAAATTGGATTTGAGGGTGGATTTTAGTTTGTAAACCCTATTTCAACAGGGTAATTTTGGTATTTTAGCTTTTAGGTTTATTTTATAATATGTAATAGTTTGTTTTCCTTAGTAGCAATTAATTTAGTTTGGTGTGTTTTGATTGGTGATAAAAANAAAGGGCCGGAATTGATTATGGAGGGGTATTTGCTCCTGTTGCTCTGTTGGAAACTATTAGGTTGATGATTTCTTTGGCGGCTCAAAACAAATGGAAGGTTTACCAACTAGATGTAATATCAGCATTCTTAAATGGATTTTTTGAGGAGGAGATTTATGTTGAACAACCTTTGGGGTATGTGAAAAGGAGACATGAAAATAAAGTGTAAAAGTTGAGAAAATCTCTCAATGGATTAAAGAAAGCATCATACGCATGGAATGCTAGAATTAGCAAGTACTTTCATGAGAAAGGTTTTCAAAAGTGTCCTTATGAGCATGCATTATATATGAAGATGGATGAAAATGAAAATGTGCTACTTGTTTGCCTTTATGTTGATGACTTGATCTTCATAGACATTAATCCTAATATGTTTGATGAATTTAAGAGAATATATGATTAAGGAGTTTGAAATGACCTATATTGGCTTGATGTCTCATTTCCTTGGTATTGAAGTTAAGTAAAGTGAAGATGGTATTTTTATTTGTCAAAGTAGCCATGCAAAGGAGATACTCAAGAGGTTCAAGATGGAGTCTTGCAATCCGGTGAATACCCTCGTGGAAAGTGGATTAGAACTGAGGAAGAATACAAATGGTGGAAGTGTTGATCCAACTTAGTTTAAAAGCTTAGTTGGGAGTATCTTACTTGCACAAGGCTGGATATTCTTTGTGGAGTTGGCTTGATTAGTAGATACATGGAAATACCAAATCAAACTCATCTCAATGTAGCGAAGAGGATTTTAATTTACATTAGAGGTACACTCAATGATGGCTTATTTTGTTTTTGCACCAATGACTTTAGCCTACTTGGTTATTGGATAGTGATTGAGGACTAGATGAAAGGAAAAGTACCTCGGGTTTTTGTTTTTTCATGGGAGATGTGGCTTTTACTTGGTCATCGAAGAAACAAGCAATTGTGACTTTATCAACGTGCGAAGTAGAGTATGTGGCGACAAATTCTACAGTGTGTGATTCTATTTTGTTGAGGTAGTTACAAAATTTTTTGGGATTTCCTCAAGAAGGTCCCACAGAGATTCTTGTTAATAATAAATCAATAATAACGTTAGCGAAGAACCCGGTGTTCCATGAAAGGAGTAAATGTATTGACATGAACTACCATTTTATTAGAGAGCAAGTGAAATATGAAGAAGTAGAGTTGATGCATTGCAAGACTCAATACTAAGTCGCCAACGTTTTTACAAAGCTGTTAAAGCAAGATGTGTTTGGAAGATTGAAGATAATGCTAGGCATGAAAACTCAAGGAAATTGGATTTGAGGGTGGATTTTAGTTTGTAAACCCTATTTCAACAGGGTAATTTTGGTATTTTAGCTTTTAGGTTTATTTTATAATATGTAATAGTTTGTTTTCCTTAGTAGCAATTAATTTAGTTTGGTGTGTTTTGATTGGTGATAAAAAAGGCAGCCACTAGCATGTTTTTTTTTTTTTCTGGCTTGAGAAACCTTGAAGGGCAGATGTTTTGGCTTTTGGAAACGTCAAGGGGAATAAAAGACTCCAGATTCTGCATGCTCACATGGAAGCTGAGTTTTGCTTGGAGAAGGAGTTGCATGTTGAAGTCGGTTTCTACATGTTGAAGTTGGTTCCGCCGAAGGCAAAACAGAGGCATATAAAGGGCAAAGAACCGCTGCCCAAAACTGTGAGAATTCAGTCCAGAAAACAGAGAAAGAAAATAGAGGTTTTGGTACAATAATCAGAGGGGAAAAACAGGGAGTTATTGTCCAGAAATGCAACAAGTGTCTCCGGAGCAGAAGCTCCGTTTGTGAGTTTTTTGATAGTTTATTTTGTGTGTTTTCTTGCTAGAAAAATCAGAATAGCCTTCCTCTTTGTATTGCTTGATATTGCAATTATTTTTTGATGAAATATAGATGTGTTTTTGAGTGAAATTGGTGTGGTACTGTAATATGTTTTTTTTGTCCCTATTTAAGCTTGATTTGTGTTGCTATTTGAGTGATACACTGTAGCAAAAATTCAGCTACTGTTTTCTTGTATTTGGGTCTTGATTTTGGTGTTCTTTGGTGATCTAATTTAATTCTAATTCCCCAAAAAAATCGGATTCCAAATTTATCTATGACATGGGAGTATAGTGGGAGCTGATAGTTTCTACACCAACTACTGGATATTAATATGTGAATGCCAACATACAAATTTTCACAAGCAATTTACAGAGATGGAGCTGGAAGACAAGGCTTTGTTGGACCCACTAATGGTTTAATATCTTTGAACTCTATCCCTATCTCCCCCAACTAAAAAAATAAATAAATAAATAAAATCTGGATGTCACAACCTATAACTACAAGTTACAATAGTTTCATCTTTGTCACAACCTATACTCTTTTCTTTCTGATGGTTCTCCTCATTAAGGAACAACAAAAGAAAAAAGAAAAATAAATTAGGGTTTAATTTTACATTTCAGATCAAATTCGAAGCTATCAGATAAATCAACTAAATCTATGTAAGTCCAAACATGATCAAGAACTTTTATCTTGCTTGTTGAGTATCATTGGCATTGGAAGCGGCCGCAAAATGAACCATGATCTCTGGGAAAGCTGGCGGTGCATGACCACAGTGGCCGAAAAAGTTCACTTCATTTTCAGCCAATGTGCAACATCCAAGCCCCGGTCCACGACTGTCCGTGCATGGATTGCTACCAGACGATGGAACAAGACCTTTTGGAAGGGATTGAATCAAAATATTTTTCTACAGCCATGGGTCTCCCTCTAGTTTCCTCATTTCCTGAGTTTCTCGAAAACCCAAATCGAAAATCATAATAAAAATCAAGAAAATTACAATTTTAAGGTAATTCTTTTTATAAAAATCCATGTTTTGAATTGAATTGAGTGGAGCTTTTGTGTGTGATTTGAGACCCTTTTGATTTTTCTGCTGGAAGAGCAGATGGGTGTAAAATGAATAGGATTTGGAATGGTTCTACAGAGGAGGTACTTACAGACTTAAATATACAAGTATAAGCTTGTTTTGTAGTAAAATGTGAAGTTGCGCTTTGAAGTTTGATAAGGAATGGTCTGAATCAAAGATACGGAACCTTTAAACAACAAATATGTATTTTTTGAACATGGAATGATTCTTCTTTTGGTATGCAGCGGTTGTTTGATCCTTTTATGCAAATACACACACACACACACATGTATACATTACTATTAATCAAAAGAGATGAGGTTTTTAATCCCACTCTATTTCCACCTCTTTAGCCACCCATAACTTTATGTTCAACTATACGTAACCTTTTATAGTCATATAGTTTTTTTTTGTCTCTTCCGCCTCTCATATTTCTTTTGTGTTCCCTATATCTCAGTCTTTTATCCGGGCCAATTTGATAAAACTATTCCTGAACCCTTGTTATTTTGAAATTAATTCCCAAATTCATGTAGCTTTGAAAAGAAAAATATTATATAACTCAAATGAAACTAAAAAGTTACAATACAAATACATGTCGTCTCTTGGATGAGTGTCGGGTGAGTGGATCCCACTGTAAAAATTAATGGGACCTGCTCATCTAAAGAATGATATTCATTTAGATTACAATTTGATGGATTTCATTTAAATTTTGTAACGTTACTTTATTGAAAAACGTTAGCTTGAATCTTTTTAAGAAAAATCGCTAGTATTGACTTTTTAAAGATAAAAGGGTAGGCTCTTAAAAACACTAAAAGCATCTATTGGAAGTGTTAGTCCAACTGACTTTTTTTAAGTTTAAAATGTGCCTATCTCCTTTCTTCCTCCACCATTTCTTTATTCTCTTCAATTTTTCCCTAATCCTAAACCCTAACCATCGTCCCAATCTTTTGCCCACCACTTCTCCACCACATTCCATTGGACGTTCAATTTCCTCCACAACTCTTCCTAATAATTCGAAGAAACCCACCCTCCTCCACCAAATCTGAGGGAATCCAAGCCAATCTTCCTCCACCACTCCAACAAAGCATCCCACCACTTCAACAAGCATCCCACAACTCCGACAGAGCTTCCAGTGTTGCGATCTATACTCCGACAGCTAGGAAGTCATCAAGGCCATTTTACTCTTCACAACAGAGTCCAACATGTACGAGGTTGGACCCTCTTCCACTACCATCTTCCTTTCCCCTCTTTCTCTCTTCATACACACACAAACATACACACACCCTAAAGCCGCACTCGAACACACACACATATTTCTCCATCCATATCCTTATCTATCTCTTATCTTTTTCTTTTTTTCAAACTCAACACACACGTACACATTCATAACTGATGGGCCAAGCCCAAATGACCCAATCCATGAGAAAAAGTCCTAGCTTATAGAAGACCAAGCAAGCCCTATGAGGTCCAAGATGGTCAAGCCCATCAGGGAGCTACGAGAGCATCTAAGAGCTATATCCTTGTCCGTTGAGGAAGAGGAGAGGTCATCAGGGAGAAGAGAGGTCATCAGCTATTAAGTTGTCTCCAGTTCGTTATAACCGTCAAGCTACTCAATTACTACGCAGGTTTCTACAAATTGTAAGCTCTCCCAACACTTGGAGGCATCTCAACAAAATCAAGCTCATCTCTCATTCTTGTAATTCTTGGTCTCCCAACGCACCGGAGTCAAAAAAATTCCCTGCGAACCTAGCCATTGAAAATGGACGTAGGTCTTATTGGCCGAACCACTATAAATCTTGTCTTCTCTCTCCCTCTACTTACTACATTTTATATTGTTTAATTGACAGGTGGTGTGCAAATCGATTTTGTACATCATTAATAACCACCGAAAATCCACCTTACCCCACTCCACCTCTGCCTAATCCCGACCAACATAAACCCATTCCATTGCTACCGCAACCTCACTAGCCCCATCCCCTTTAAGTTTATCTTGGGTGGAAATTTGCAAAATTATTGGAAAGGCTTTGTAATTGTGATGGAGCTCACCTGAATTTTTGTATATGGTATAAAGTTCACGTGAATTTATTGCTTAGGATTCTAGATTTCTTAAGTTGACATTTGAATTGGTGTAGGCCTCGACAAAAATTTCAAAGCCCAATGGGCTACCCAAAGCCCGACAGCCCAATGGCTAATGAGCCACCCAATTTGTGCATGTGGTTGTTGTGGACTGCCAGTTAGCCCAATCGGTAAGGCCGGGGCTTTTATTTTTGGGCCGGGGGCCTAGGCTAGGCTAACTATAGGTGTTTGAATTCCAACGGCTCTACTCCACGACCAGTTTTTAAAATTACACAAATCCCCTCAAACGACTAGTTTTTGTTTTAAAAAGTTACACAACTATCCCTCACCCAAAAGCCTATTATAACACCACAAAATTCATCCTGAAAGACATTACTATTTATAAAAAATTTAGACCATGAGAGCAACTAATAAAATTCATAAATAAAAAGAATTTCATTCATCATCCATAAAAAATATAGCATAATCTAAAACAATTATGTCGAATATTGGTAATTACATCTAAAAACCAAATACTGTCTTGTAGCAAAATAAATAAAATAGTATCCTTAACATTGTCTCATAATTGACCTCTCAACCGGTGGAGTTTTTTGTATGTTTTGGGCATGAGTGATTCGCCAAAATGGAGGGATCCATTTGCTTAAGTAACAGAGGGGGAACAAACGACGCCGTTCAGGTTCGAAGTCAACCAATTGGACGATGTCATTGCTATCTTAGTCAATTATCATGTCCTGTAGCTGTAGTTTGTCTCTCCTCCATATAAAAAGAGAGGTAAAGGATGTTGGGTCATAATAAGAGTATAAATAACTTTAAAGGCTAGGAGGTGCCATGTAAACTGTTCCAGTAACTCGAAGATGAGTCCTAGTATCTAAAATCTAACTTAAGATATAAGAACGGGAAACGGGCTTTAGAAAGTAAAGGCTAAGGAGGAGAAAGCGAAGCGGACCCTAAAGTTGTATGGCGTTAAAGTTATTCTGCCTTTCGAGTGTCAAATTTCCTCCCTGTGGATCACCTTACAAGAAGAACTTAGAAATAAAGAAAATGTCAATTTACGTCTTGATGAGCTTGAAGTACTTGATAAGAAGAGACTAGATGCACAAAAAAAACCTGAAATTTTATCAAGTAGACTTTCCAAAAATTTCAAAAAGAAGGTTCGTGTCCGATCGTTCCAAACATGAGATTTGTTCCTTGCAATTCGAAGGCCTATTGTCATTCCGCATCGCACCAATGAAAAATTCAAGTCAAAGTGGGATGGTTCATATGTGGCGAAAGAAGTCTATACCAACGATGCATACAAGATTATTGACAAAGATGACTTGAGAATTGACCCATCAATGGAAAATTCTGATATGCTTCTATGCCTAAAAACACGTGGAGCTCCTTGGTGCACGAGCCTAAACTGTATATTACTCTTAGCCCGCATGCGTTAAAGCTGTGTATGGCTTAAAAAAATATTTATTTTACCCCGACTCACATGAGTTTAAGCTGTGTACAGTTTAACTAAAAAATTTTTTTTACTCTTGGCCCATAACATTTAAAATTGCGTATGACATAAAAAAAATCATTTCTTTTACTCCTAGTCCGTATGAGTTAAAATTGTGTACAACTTAACAAAAAAAAAAAAACTTTTTGCTCCTATCTCGCATGAGCTAAACTTAAGTTTTTTTTTAAAGATATCTAAGTGATTTGAGAACCAACCTTTTTAGTTAAACAAATAATAGTATAATAAAAAAATTCAAATCTAAACATCCATATTTGCTAAAAAAATGTAGGAGGAAGAAATAAATTAAAAATTACAATTGAAGAATTGTGAGATCATAAAACTTTCTCAACCCAGTCAATTGAGGCTAGTAAAACAAATTTATTCTCTAACACGGATCGCATCTTGCCTACATCTTGTGTCTCCTCAACATTGTGAATATGAGACTCCTAGAGTTTGACACATTTTTCTCCATTAGCCTAATAGTCTCTTCAGTGTTATATCGTTCATCACGAATGAAGTCAATACTAATTGCTACCTTGGCCCTCTGATCTTGCAGTCATTAGATGTCATCATCAAGGCTCAACAACTCTGTCTCAAATTTCAACAATTATTCAATTAAGCCAAGAACCTTGAATTGTCCTACTGATATTGTGCTATCAATTATCGCCAACCTTCTATCTCTTTCTTTAGAGGTTAAAACTTTCACATTTTCTTGCTATTTTGAAAGGTACTCATCTACTTTAATGAGAAGATGATTCATTTGTCTCATCAAAAGATCTATGTGAACATAGAAGAGCTTTTTAAGAGTATCTTCAATATTTGAAGAGTTGGAGGTCCACCAGATTTTCAATAAAAAAAAGAAAGTCATTTTTCATGGCATAATATTCATCTTTCAAATATGGGGGCATCTTGGTTAGAATTATTTTCTTTGCCAATTTTTCAATAGTGATTGCTTCAGCAGGAGGACCTGACACAAAATAAAAATATGCGTATTAGTTGGATACTAATCGAAAGGCAGCTAGATCAAGCTAATTAAATAAACCTAAGAGAAGAAAATATAGGCATTAGTCTTGGGGATCGCATTTCACTAGGTAGATAAGATTCAAGAGGAATATTCATAGCAAAATTATTAATATCTTCCATGCCTTACTAGTATAGCACATGAAGAGTCCATTTTAGAATTAACTTCCTCCTCACTTGGATTGGTATTCTCTCTATCAACTAAAGGGAAAGTCCCACCACTGTCGGAAAGCATGAATATGGTGCTATCATTGTCAACAAATAAGCTCTAATGATATCATTGTCAGGATTTTAGTCTCCATAAAGACTTGGGATGGAATTTAATGTGGCAAGATCTGGAAGTGGAGGGAAAGCTTAAAAAAAAGGGAAGAATAAGAGATTTGAAAAATATATATAATAATAATGATAATAATAAAATTTTGTAAGTACCTTCATTGAGGGATCGCATAGATAATTCCAAAAAAGTTGATAAGTCATTCAGAGCATTACAAGATGGGCCAAACTTGCCTTTGGGAGACTTTGTATTTATATGATTTGCACCATCTTCTGACTGAACACAAGCCAAATTATGTTCAGCTTCTGTAGTTCTTGTTTGGCGTCTCTCCTGAATTGTCTACTTAATGGAACCAGGTTTTTGAAAAAACGCCGCGAAAAAGTGATTCCGTCCTAAATTTTTTTGGTGCGAGAAAATGGCGGGAATTGTATTTTTTACAACAATTTTTTTTTGTTGTACATAGTTTTAATTCGTCACAAAAATAAATAATATAAAATAAAAATAAAAATAAAGTCCAAATAATTAATTCACGACGTTTAATTTTTTTGTCGCAAAATATAAATTTTAGTTAATAAAGTAAAATAAAATATAAATATTAATTAGCGACGTTTTTTATTATTTAGTCGGGAATATTTCTTTTTTAGCGACATTTTTATAAATTCGTCGCAGATATATAAATTTTATTTTCGTATTAAATAAAATTATTTTTTCACGACGTTTTCATATTCGTCACAAATTAAAATTTATTTTTTTAATTTTAAATTAGAATTAAAATATTCATTGCTATGTTTTTTATTTCGTCGTAAAAATGTTACTATCCGCGAAGATTTCATAATTTTGTCGCAATTTTTTTTTTTGCATTCTCAAAAATGTCGTAAAAAGGTGATTCCCTTCCAATTTTTTTTGGTGCAAGAAAATGGCGGGAATTGATATTTTTTACTAAATTTTTTTGTCACAGATAGTTTTAATTCATCACAAAAATAAATATTATAAAATTACAATAAAAATAAATTCAAAATATTTAATTCGCGACATTTAATTTTTTCATTGCAAAATATAAATTTTAGTTATTAAAGTAAAATAAAATATTAATATTAATTAGCGACGTTTTTTATTATTTTATCGGGAATATTTATTTTTTAGCGACATTTTTATAAATTCGTCGTAGAATATAAATTTTATTTTTGTATTAAATACAATTATTATTTCGCGATGTTTTTATATTCGTCGCAAATTAGAATTTATTTTTGTAATTTTAAATTAGAATTAACATATTAATTGCGATGTTTTTTATTTCGTCGCAAAAAGGGTACTATCTGCGATGATGGATTCAAAGTCCTTTCAGTCTACCCTATGTGAAAGGGTGTTATACTTTAGCATTTGCTTCCTAAATTTTAATATATAGGAACTTCATAAAATTGAATATTGATATTTTGATTAACTGTAATAGATGGACCCTAAGACTAATGAGTCACCCCTCATTGTTGATTTTTTTCACGATTCTCATGTGAACAAGAAGGGTGAGTGGGTTTCTACTGAGGTTGAGTCAAGATATGTAAATATTTAAAATTGTAGAAAGTTATGTTTTTTTAAAAAATAAATTTTTATGATACACTCACTAATTGGGTTTAAATATATTAAATTATAGGAGCGGATGAAAGAATTGGCCACACATAACTTAGAAGAGGGTGTAGAGCCATTGGCACAGGATGAAATTGCATGCACAGTCCTTGGCAGCCGACCTGGATATAAGAAAGGATTTGGACATGGCCCGAAGCCTTCATCCTCTAGTCAGTCATTCAGATCCACTACTGAGTATCGAGAACAAGTTGATCTGATAAAAGAGTTGCAAGCAACTGTTTATTCTCTTCAGAAGGAATGTGATAAAACGAAAGTGAAGCTAGAAAAGTTTGAAGACGTGCAACAGAAGTTTGAAGACACGCAACAACAGATAATGCAACAATTTTTGCAGATGCAACTTCAAATGCAACGTGCTCTTCCGGGCAACTCAACTAATACAGGCATGTCACCTGAGTCTTAGTATCTTTTTACTATCGTTTTAAGTTTAACACTTAGTAAGTATAAAAACTAAAACTTGGAGCTAAATGGGCCAATCGGCTCATTTCCACTCCGTTTGTCGTGAAAGCGAACAAAAAGCAACTATTTGGACATAAAAATTTATAGGAAAAAGATATTTTCTCATTCCAAGACTTGAGTTGAGAATTTGACGAAAAACTAGAAAATTCAATACTTAAGAATTAGAAAACCTAAAACTTGGAGTTCAGGGTGTGAATCGGCCCGTTTCAACTATATTCACCTTGAAAGCGGACGAAGAAGAACTATTTGGATATATGAATTTGTAGGAAAAGACATCTCATTTTGGGACACGGGTTAAACGTCGTGAAAAAACTAAAAATTTCAACACTTAAGAATTAGAAAACCTATATGTTTTTGAAAAATTTAATTGATAATTTATTAATTTATTTTTTTTCTTTTTTGTAACAAATGAATTCTGGACTTCTTCATTAAAGTGGCCGACGAATTATCTTTTGGTTATATATTTAAATATTGTATTATTCCATCTTGTTTTGATGTGTGATTGTTGTTTTAATATGTGATTTGAGGGTTTTGCCTTTTAAGTGATTTTTTATGATAAGGGTTAATTGTTTGACTATATGGTGTAACTGTTGATTTGCTTGAAATATGGTAGAAGGAAAGACATTAACAGGCTGCTAGTTTTGGTTTTGAAAGTGCTTTGCTTAGCTGGTTGCTGCTTTAAACTGGTCTGGAGGAAGTTTTTGAGTGGAGTTGTTGATTTGGTTTTGGTTATTTTGTATCACGTGACTGTACAGTTGGTTTACTGGCTTCTGTTTCTCAGGTATTCGTTGAGTGCTCTATTGGATGTACTGTTGTCTAATAAGTTGGATGCAGTAAATTTTTGTAAGAGTATATTTTTGGTTTTAAGATATGCATGCCTTGTCTTAGAAACCTTTTCATACATGCTAATGCTAGTTGGTTCAAGATCAAACTCAATAGTGAAACATATTTCTTTACTTTTGTTTTCAAATCTAGGAACTTGATAATGTTAGCAAAGGTTCGTGCTGAACTAGAACCTTGGGAAAACAATTGATTGAGCACAATGGAAAACTTGAAGTTACGTCTATCGAAAGAAAACTTTTGAATGAGAAGGTGAGTTGGCATTTGATTGTGTCTCGTCAAGAGTAATTTGTTAATGATCAACAAATGGTTGATCGATCTAGATAACATATGGGCTCTGCTATTTTCTATTTCTTGGAAACTTTCACTATTTGATTTTTATGTGGAGCTAGATGTCATAGCTGTGCATTGTTCTATTGTGGACTTTTTCAGAATGAAGCTGGTTGTGCTGCTTTTGATGATGCTCAAAAGAAGATGTCTGACATACAAATGAGAATTGAAAAAAAGACTTCAAGTTTAAAAAATATTCAAAATGAAATAGCGAAAAGCAAACTTGACGTAGTGGAAGCTCATAAACTAGAACAAGTATGTTTTATTGACACCTATTTTGTACTTTTTCATGTTCTGTGGTTCATTCATCACCTTCATTGGATATGTTGCAAGTACTTGACTCTTTACAGGAGTCTCTCAAAGAACAAGAAAAGCTGATTCCTCTTGAACAAGCTGCAAGACAAAAGGTTACCAAGCTCCTTCTTTGACTGTTTTTTAAATAGTTTGATCACTTGCAGCTGGACTGTTCGCATTACTGTTCATTACACATTCAACTGGATTCTTTTAGCTTATGCCAGGGATTTCGTCACTCTGTCGGCTGATTTTCTTCTCCTTCAATTGCTAATTTCAGTTGGAATTTTCATTCTCCAGCTGAGAGTAATTTTTTTGGCTATATGACTGTTCACGTCTCTTGGACTGCTCAGCTGGTTTTAGCTTCAGAATTTGGGTATATCTCAGCTGGACTGATTTGTTCCAGCCAGCTGATTTTAATGCAGCTGAGGTTTTCAGCGATTTGTTCCAACTTGGAGAATTAGGCAACAAAGGCTTTTTAATCGAGCGAGTTGGAAATGGAATGGTGGACATGGTACATACATAGCAATTACCATTTATTTAACTTTTATAAAGGTGAACTTGAATATGTTTTTACTGCTTTCCCAAATACATTCTTTTTGTTTCTTCTTCCTAATTAACTTGAGTAAAATGTGAACTCAAATTGTCTATCTGTTATGGGTTTTGTTTGTTACCAAATATGTTGCATTGGTTCCTTTCAGTGCAGCTGGAGCTTATTTATAAGGTGCAAAATCCAAATATGCTACTGGTTTGGCTATGCTGATGCTTTATAACCAAGGTTTTGAAATTATGTGTCAATAATGTCAAGTATTTCTCAAATTTACTTGATGGTCTTAAGTTGATTATGCAATATGGTATGGGGAGTTCTCAATTTTTAATTGAATCTGACTCCCAAGTGCTGGTTCAAATGGTGATGGGAAAAACAGAAGTGCCTTGGAGGCTTCAGAGGGTAATTGAGGAAATATAAAAGTTGTTGGAGGGAAGCTAATAATGTAAGTTGAGGAAATATGGAAGTTGTTGCAGTTTCAAATGAGGCATGTATTTAGGGAAGCTAATAATGTAGCTGATTTTCTAGCATCATATGCTGTCAAAACTGATTGTTTCACTGATTTTTCAGAAAGTGGTATTCTGCCACTAGATGGAAGGTTGGTTATGCATCAGGATCAGTCCAAGATCCCTACTGCTAGGAGGAGGAAGATTGTGTGTGGTGGTCAGTTTGATTATGCAAATCCTGGATAGGGCCACGGTTTTATGCAGTGGTTCATGTCCAGCATTATGTAGTTTGAACCTGTTTTTGAAAACTGGGAAGTTGGTCTGTGTTGCTGGATTGAAAATTCTGGGATGTCATGGAGCACTGGATTATTTCTGTAAGGAAGAGGTGGTTGGATATGAAGCAGTTGCATGGTGCTTGCTTGAGGCTTGGGTGCTGATCTGACATAAAGTTTTTCAAGTTCAGTGGTTTTTTGCTATTTTGACAAATTACTGCTGCTCTAAATTATGTTTGGTGTTGTGCTAGATTTTAGGAGCTGACTTCTGAAGTGCAGTTTTTTTAAGAATAAGTGCATGTTTAGCATACTATTGCAGTCTGTGCAGTGCTGATGAGTAGCAGGTGAAGCTGGACTGTTGTTGATATGCTGCGATGGAATGATGTTCAGAGGGAACTGTCTGCTATAAAGTGTCAGGAGTTTAATGGATCAGGCACTTGGACTGTGGCCTGATTGTTCTGATCTAACTTCAGTCTAGGCAGGTACTGATTTGTTGAGTTTGGAGATGGTATTTCAAGGCATAGAACTGGACTGCTNTTTTGTTTCTTCTTCCTAATTAACTTGAGTAAAATGTGAACTCAAATTGTCTATCTGTTATGGGTTTTGTTTGTTACCAAATATGTTGCATTGGTTCCTTTCAGTGCAGCTGGAGCTTATTTATAAGGTGCAAAATCCAAATATGCTACTGGTTTGGCTATGCTGATGCTTTATAACCAAGGTTTTGAAATTATGTGTCAATAATGTCAAGTATTTCTCAAATTTACTTGATGGTCTTAAGTTGATTATGCAATATGGTATGGGGAGTTCTCAATTTTTAATTGAATCTGACTCCCAAGTGCTGGTTCAAATGGTGATGGGAAAAACAGAAGTGCCTTGGAGGCTTCAGAGGGTAATTGAGGAAATATAAAAGTTGTTGGAGGGAAGCTAATAATGTAAGTTGAGGAAATATGGAAGTTGTTGCAGTTTCAAATGAGGCATGTATTTAGGGAAGCTAATAATGTAGCTGATTTTCTAGCATCATATGCTGTCAAAACTGATTGTTTCACTGATTTTTCAGAAAGTGGTATTCTGCCACTAGATGGAAGGTTGGTTATGCATCAGGATCAGTCCAAGATCCCTACTGCTAGGAGGAGGAAGATTGTGTGTGGTGGTCAGTTTGATTATGCAAATCCTGGATAGGGCCACGGTTTTATGCAGTGGTTCATGTCCAGCATTATGTAGTTTGAACCTGTTTTTGAAAACTGGGAAGTTGGTCTGTGTTGCTGGATTGAAAATTCTGGGATGTCATGGAGCACTGGATTATTTCTGTAAGGAAGAGGTGGTTGGATATGAAGCAGTTGCATGGTGCTTGCTTGAGGCTTGGGTGCTGATCTGACATAAAGTTTTTCAAGTTCAGTGGTTTTTTGCTATTTTGACAAATTACTGCTGCTCTAAATTATGTTTGGTGTTGTGCTAGATTTTAGGAGCTGACTTCTGAAGTGCAGTTTTTTTAAGAATAAGTGCATGTTTAGCATACTATTGCAGTCTGTGCAGTGCTGATGAGTAGCAGGTGAAGCTGGACTGTTGTTGATATGCTGCGATGGAATGATGTTCAGAGGGAACTGTCTGCTATAAAGTGTCAGGAGTTTAATGGATCAGGCACTTGGACTGTGGCCTGATTGTTCTGATCTAACTTCAGTCTAGGCAGGTACTGATTTGTTGAGTTTGGAGATGGTATTTCAAGGCATAGAACTGGACTGCTGGAGTTGTTCAAGTTTAAGAGACATTAAATGTAATTAGAGATGATTTAAATCCTCTTGAAGGATTAAAGTCATTTTTTCTATTTTTAGAACTTCTTGTTTTTTGATTCTTGTAATTCATTCTTTTTTGGAAATAAAATTTTGTTTTTAAAAAAAAGATGTGAAATGTATTAAATGTGTTAGTTTTTTTATTGAATACAAGTATTAATGGTGTACAAGGGAAAAATTTTATTGGAATATCATTTTTTATGAATTATTTTTAAAAAAATGAACTTTTTTGCGAAGAAATTAAAATTGTCGCGAAAAAATGTAGGAACAATTTTTTTCGCGAATGTTTTTTTCGTCGCTAAAAGGTTAATTAAATCATTATTTACATTTTTTATTTATGCAAAATATTATTTGCGACGATTTTTTTACGTCGCGAAAAATTTATTAAATTATTATTTTTTACATTTTTTATTTATGTAAAAAATTATTTGCGACGATTTCTTTATGTCACAAAAAAATAATTAAATTATTATTTTTTACATTTTTATTTATATAAAAAATTATTCGCGACGATTTTTTTATGTTACAAAAAATTAATTAAATTATTATTTTTTTATTTTTTTATGCTAGTGGAATAGATTTTAGTTATGTTTCTTGAAATTTTAGCAACTTTTTTTTTTCATTGCAAAAAATAAATGGCAACGATTTTTTTTAATTTAGCGACGAAAAAAATCGTCACAAAAAATAATTTTTGTTATAGTGATATCAAGGTCAAGATCTAGAAAAATGAAAGGATCATCACCATTGATATTTGTCTTCATAAGTTGTATCTATGATTGAATATGTCTCACCAATCTTCGCTTTGCAAAAAATTCTCCATTCCTTTGAAAAACAAATTGTCATAGTTGTTTTATACACCTTGCTCATCCTAGGATCTGGAGCATGTCCACCATCCTTGAACCAAAAATCAAGCCAATTTGAATGTTAGGGATGATTATCCTCTTTCTTTATTAATTAAGGCAAAAACCTTCAACAAATAGAGGCAAGTCACTAGGAGAGTGTCAGTAACAGAATCTCTCAACTCATTCAAGCTTAGGATAACATCTTCTAAATATTTGCAACGGATTGAAAAACCGCTGATGTGTCACATTCTCAAAGTAAGATTTCAATTTCTTCCACACTTGTAACAAAGGTATTTATTTGTAGACACCAAACTTCACAAAAGGCGTGATACATGTAGCTAGGTCAAAAGAGGTTGTATGCACAACATAAGTAAGTTCGTCAAAACCCTTATCTAATAACTTGTAGTAAATTCATTGGGTCCACTCTCAAAATCCATTCAAATATTGAATATCTCCTCTCGAGTTCAGTGAAAATCTTCATCTCGTAATTCTCTGATTGATCAAATCAGCAACAAATGGTTTTGGAGTAACATGGTCTTTGGAATGATACAGAGGCACACAAAGGAAAGGTTGGCTATCTGACTTAATTGTGTCACTTTTGTGCATGTTCGTTGGCAAAGAATATTCACTAATCACTAGCATATGAAGTTCAAGTTTATAGACTATTCTTTAGCGACTGTAAGGACCAGTCATGAGCTCAAAAACTTTGAGTGATAATGTTGATAGCTCATTGGTTTTATAGTACTTTACTATAACAATTGGAAAACACAAAACCTTTCCTTTTTGAACTGGATCTTCCGACTTTGCAAATCACCCATCTTGAGGTAAGTTCTTTCTTTGACTTGACATTTTTATAATGTTTCCTGATTTAACTTTTTAAGAGGAGGTCATCTGAAAAATAAATAAATAAATAAATTTGAAACAAAAAAAAGCGAGAAAAAAGAATAAGGAAATAATAATAAACCTTGATGATATCGAAATAAAAAATAAAAAAATAATATGAATAATAGATACAGAAGTCACTTAAGACTGTTACAAAAATCATTGAAGTCTGCCACAAAAGTCACCTAAGTTGATGTAGAAATCACTTCAAATTGTCATAGCAATCACTAAAAATAAAACTCTTATAACAAAAGTCACTTATAATTAATCCAAAAGTTATGAACTCTTGGAACGGAAGTCTTCTAAAATAAAATTCTTGAGAAATTTTATTTAAAATTAAAATTAAAATTCTTAACATCAAACCAATGTCAAATTCTTGGAACAAAGTTTCCTGAGATAAAAGTTTTGTCCTGTCCTCTTAATTTGGGAGAAAATCTAAAAGTTTAAAGAGATTAAATAAAAATACTAATAAAAAATAATAAAAATAATAATGAATACTTTCTTGGAATCAAACTCTTAGAGAAAAATTGCCTAAAAATAAGATTACCACAAAAGGTCACATTCTTAGGACAAAGTTAATCAAAGGTGAAAACCTCGGGACAAAAATAACCTAAAGGCATAAATTATGCTAATCAAATTCATAAAAGAGGGAAAAAAAGCGAAACAATTAAAACTAAGATGATAAGAGACTTAACCTTTCGATAAAATATAATGAGAGGAGTATAAAGAATTCAATGATTTGTGAAGTCTTTGGCAAGTACTTAAAATATACATACATACATATATAATAATAATAATAATAATAGAACAATCAAGAGCAAAAAATAATCATAATAATATTAAAGAGGAATTTGTTACTACATATAACAAAGCCAAATGGCAGAAGATACAAAGAATAATAATAACAATAATTAAAAAAGAAGTTATATCTTACAAACTTGATTCAAAATTCAAACCGACATTTAAATTGCGCATGGACTATCCCGTTGACCATAAAACTTTTGAGTGCCCATAGCTTTGTAATATAGACATTCTTATTATATGTACTTAAGTTAAAAGAGAAATTTATTACTATAATCATAGATGAATTAAAAATCTATATTTTAGATCTATGTATTTGAGTAAAAATATGACTTTTACTCTAATCATAGATAAAATGGAAGTCTATATTTTAGTATCCATGTATTCAAAAAAAAAATAGAATTTAGAACACTATATCGGTAAAGGACTACATAATAATATATTTATAAATTAAATCAAATTCCTTTTAAATAAAAATACAAATCGAGACTCATTTACATATTAAAAAAATATTAAATATGCAAATAAGTCTCGAGGGGCATTTGAAAACATTAACAAAAATTAACAAATTAATGTTTATAATTAGGCTCAAATTGATTAGATAAATAAATTTGGATTGAATCTAAATTTCATTTAATAGACTTGAGTTGGACTTGAATTTAACAACTCAAATAATACAAGTCCAAATATAATTAACCACGCTTATTAAATTAAATTAAAATGACTTTCAATTCCATAGGCCCAAATTCAATAAACTTTTAAAGGTAATGTGGGTTGGACTTAAATTAACTATCCACAAATTTATGAATAACCCCACTATCTAAAGTTCATATAAGTGTATTCAAGTAAAAATATTCTTATAAGAATAATTATCACTTTTATATAGATAACTACTCTTACAAGGTCTAGAGGAGGCCAAAGGGGAGAAGGAAAAAGAAGTTTAGGAGAAAGAAAGATTAGCGAAACTCTACCCACCCGAATCCACTTTCAGCCAAAAGTGTTGCAAGTTCATCTCTGAAAAGAAAAGCATATTCCCAAGGACATTCTTCGAAAAATTTAAATCATCTTCAAACTATTCATTTAACGAACAATGAAGAGATTCATCAAAACTATCATCAAATCAAAGAACGAGAGATATGTTGATCTAGCTCTCATATTCACTTGATCCACCAAAGTCACCGTCAATTGAAGATTGAGAAACACTCCAATTCGGTTCTCGTCTTCACATGATCTACCAAGAATCAGAAGATAATACACGTGAGAAGAACGTCAAAGAAAGTCAACACTACTTCTTTTACTTAAAGTCAATTAAATTGATTATTGTAATTTGACATTATTTTGTGTCAATTTATACCACAAAAATTTGTGATTACAAGTGTCACAAAACATTCATTTTTCTCCCCGTTGTTCCTCGTCAAGGAAAATCAGAAAGAATAAAAAACAAAAGAAAAACGGTAAAGTGTACAGTTCAGCAATCAAATCTGGAGGCTGATCACATAATTATCCTCATGATCAACAAAATCTCTTTAAGTCCCAACATCATCAAGACCTTTTATCTTGCTTGTTGAGTATCATTGACATCGGAAGCGGCCGCAAAATGAACCATGATGCATGACCACTATGGCTGGAAAAGCTCACTTCATTCTCAGCTAAGGTGCAGCGTCTATGGCTTGGTCCAGGAATGAACGTGCATGGATTGCTACCAGACAACGGACCAGAAGGTCCAGAACCCTTTGAAAGGGACTGAATGAGGTGAGTTTTCTCAAGCCATGGCTCTCCCTCTAGTGTTCTCATTGCCTGAATTTCTCGAAAACCCAAACAGAAGATCATAAGAAAGATCAAGAAAATTGCAATGTAATTATCTTTTTGAAAACCCATGTTTGAAATGAACTAATCAGCACATAAAAAAAAAAAAGAAAAGGAAATGAACTAATCAGTGGTGTTTTGGGGGGTGTGATTTGAGACCCTTTTGGTTTTTGTGCTTCAAGAGGAGATGGGTGGACTTGGAATTAAGTTAGAGAGTTATATATACGAATATGGTTGGTTTGTAGTAAACTGTGAAGCCGCGCTTTGAAGTTTGACAAGGAATGGTCTAAATCAAGCACACGGAACCTTTGAACAACACAGTGTGTATTTTATGAAACATAGAACCGAGTCTTCTGTTTGGCGTGCAACGTTTGTTTGACCCTTTTATGCAAAATATACACATGTTTATGTATGCATTCAGAGTGTGCTGCACAAGGTCATCCATTGTGAGAGTGAAATGGTGAGAGAGTGATAGATGAAAATGGGAGAAAGACCAAGAAAAATAAAATCTAATATGGGTAGGAAGAAAAAAAGGGCATTATAGATATTTTTACGTGGAGCGGACGACATACACTTTTCTCTTTTTATTAATAATAATTTATAGATTTAATACATTGTGACCATTGAATTGATAGTAAAATACATTTAATGCAAATTCGATAATCACAATTATAAAGCTTTCAAATTTTGTCACAGTAACATTGCTCCAATATGGGGAGAGAGAGAGAGAGGCGGTTTGACATGCAGTCAAGTTTTGTACCCGACTCTAGGTTGGGAAACACTTGCGGGGCAAAAAATAGGTCGATTAAGTATCGAAATTGAAAAACGGAACTTAATAATGTACTGTTGGCAGTGTAGTACTTTTAATCTCAGTTGTATTAAGTTAAAATTCAAAATTTATGCACTAAGATAATATCACTTTGTTTGATTTAGGTTTTGTAAGAGGCAAAAAATCGAGATTACCTCCTCCTAAAATTGAAATGTTTATGGGTTTCTGAATTTGATCTCCCAATCTTCTTTTTCCTGTAAAACGAACAAACTGTCCAAGATCGAAGTACTTCGATCGAATGCACTCTGATACTTAAGTCAGTAAGGATAATGAAACGAATGAAAGAAGACAAGGAGGGTTCAGCCTACCTTTCTTCTTGGCTCCTTTTGCTTTTTATAGATGGTCATCTCCTTAGGGTTATCGTGATTTTTGATTCAAGGTAGCACACGTTCTTTCAATTCAGTAATTCGATTTGTTTATCTGATTGCCTAAGTTATAGCTCGTCTTGGTTAAATAGATCTATATTCTTGATCACGTGTCTTGTCTTGTCAACATCACGTGAGCACATTTAATGTCATGTCACATGTAATCATAAGGTTTAACCCCTTCAGGTTTTTTGATCCAATTTTTTCATTAGTGTAATCCTTAAATTTATTTGGTCTCACTAATGAGCAAGGACAGACCTATTAGTGGGCTAAGGTAGGCTAAAGCCCAGAGTAAAAAAAAAAAAAAAAATTTACCACTAAGTATCAGCCTACCCCCATCCCAAAAAAAAATCCCATCCAACCCAACCCAATTTAGTCCAACTGCAAAACTTTCCCAAAATCAGTTGAGTCCTATCCAACCCACTTGCAAAGCTTTTCTCTCAGGCGAGTCCCATCCCCAAATCTCCGGACAAGCAACGACGCAACACACAGGTGACTGTTGCTCTTGGTCTAATCCTTCCATCAAATCTCTCTCTCTAGACTCTAGTCTCTACAGATATATCACATAGGCCACAACTATGAGGATTAGGAAATTTTTTGCACCATCTTCTCTCTCTTCAATCCCTGACTTAGAAGCACCACCTACAAGGTAGCAGTAGCATAGAACCATACCCGAAGAAGAATGAGGAGGGTAAGTTCGACAGAAAACAAGCAATGGAAAATCGAGATGGACTAAAGCTTCTTCCATTTGAGTTCGTTGCATTGGAAGCGTGCCTTGAGGCTGCTTGTAGTTCCTTGGATAATGAAGTAAATGAAACTACACTTTGTTACTGCTCAATTTGAGTATTTTCCAATTTCCTTTTTCTAATTTCCTTTTTTTTTTTGGGTTATTTTGAAATAGTTAAGGACATTGGAGCAAGAAGCAGACTTCCAAGATTAGTACTCTCAATTTGGAAATAGTTCGTCAAATTAAAACCCGCTTGGTAGCGATTTCTAGATGAGTTCAAAAGGTTTCCTTCATTAAGCTTGTAACTCTGTTTAGAATGTGTGGTTTAATTTTTGCTTGTGGATTATTTTACTTTTAACCATTAGTTTTTTTGAAATTTTGCTTTTAACCATTGACAACTTTATGCATATGAATTCTATGAGTGTTGACTGAGGAAGTTATGCTATAGGTGATTAGTTCATTATATTTATTTATTTATTTTTGGGTGCAAATTAATTATGTATCAATTGGATTTGTACTGGTTGGATATCAATTGAATGTGCAATTTGGGTATGATATGTTCCTAGGTGTTTTTTGGGGCAGAGGAACATAAAATTAGATTTGATAATGAAATGTGTGAGGCCTAAGAATATTTATATGTTTGAATATGTTAGGTGAAATGTGCAATTTGGGTATGATATGTTCCTAGGTGATATTTGTTTCTCTAGTTTGTTTCTCTAATTTTCAACCCTATCTCTACTTTATTATAATGAAAAATCAAGAACGAAAAAAAGCAAAAACTATTTTTTCATTCTTCAAAAAGAAAAGTGGAGAAGAAACATCAAATTCTAGTCTTGAACCTTTGAGTCTAGTAGAAACATCAACAAGTTTTGATGTTCCTATGATTCCTGCGGCTGTTGAACCTCAAGGTCCTCAACCTCAAACAAAAGTTTCAAGGATTCTTTTTGATGAGAATGAACTTGAACGAGATCCCGCATTGTGCATTTCGATATGGAAATATCCTGTTTATAATCAAGATGAAGTTAGACGTGCTTATATAAAGTGGGGACCAAATCAACCTATCTTGGCTGAGTATCCGAGGACTAAAACTGGAGTTCAAAATCAAAGATTTCAGTAAAGTTGGTACAAAAAATTTCCATGGCTAGAGTATTCTATTTCAAAAGATGCGGCATTTTGCTTTCCGTGCTTTGTTTTTCAAGGTCGTGAACCTCTACATGCTGCATTTACCATTGATGGTTTTAATAGCTGGAAGAGAGTGAATAATGGGGTCAAAAAAAATTTTCTTGTCACATATGGGAGGTCCTACTTTCACACACATGTAGATTGCAATCTTTGTTCTACAATGATTGTGAGTATGCATACTATATTCATTGCATTGCTCATTGTTTACAACTTGCCTTAGTTGCAACTGTTGAAGATGAGATTTCAATATGACAATTCTTTTCCAAATTGACATGCATTGTCAATATTATTAGTGCTTTTCCTAAACATCATACAGAACTGTGATCTGCCCAAGCTACTGAGATTGAAAGGGGGATAGTTAGTGGTGAACGAGAGACTAGTAAAAAGGCTAATCAGATGGGTACTTTGCATCGAGCTGGTACTACTCGTTGGAGCTCACATTTTGAATCCATTTGTGGTTTGATAGATATGTATGATGTTTAGTGTGTTTGAATGTATGGTTAACGAAGGATCTTCAAATACAATTCGTGGGGAAGCTGGTGGTTCTTTAATGGCAATAAAGTCCTTCGATTTCATATCCATATTGCATCTTATGCACAAGATTATGGGGATTACAGATATGCTTTGTTGAGCATTACAGCATAAATCATTAGATATTTTGAATGCAATGAATTTAGTCTCATCGACAAAATCATTGCTTCAAACCTTGTGAGCAGAAGGTTTTGATTATCTCCTTGACCATGTGAAATCAGTTTGCATGAAATTTGATGTCGATATACCTGATATGAGCACTTAGTACAAAGGGGCAAGACGTTCATGTCAACAGAATGATAACATTACAGTTGATCATCACTATCACATGGACTTATTTAATACTACGATTGATCATCAGTTAGAAGAGTTACATAATAGATTCAATAACGAGACAATGAAATTGCTTATGCTCAACTATGTTTTAGATCCTCGGGACAACTTTAAATCTTTCAATCCTGATCGCATTTGTTTACTTGCTGAGAAGTTTTATGCAGCTGATTTTGATAGACAAGACATGCATCATTTGAAATATCAACTGGATTATTATCAATTTGATGTGGTTCGCTATGAGAGGTTTCAAAGTATGTCTAAAATTTCAGAATTATGTCGTGGTTTAGTACAAACAAATAAGGTAAAGTTCTACAATTTGATTGATAGGTTGATTCGTCTTATTTTAACCCTTCCCATTTCTACGGCAACTTCAAAAAATGCGTTTTCAGCCATGAAATATGTCAAAAGTACTCTTCGTAACAAGATGGAAGATAAGTATTTGACTGATTCATTAGTTGTCTACATTAAAAGAGAAATAACGAAAGCAATTGATACAGATTCAATAATAGATGTCTTTTGTTCTAGGAAGAATCGTAGAGTCCAATTTCATTAATTAGTGTTTGTGAGTTTACATTTGTATTATTGAATATATATTTATGAGTTTACATTTGTATTTTGTTAGTCGTATGAATGCTTAACTTAGCCCAGGATAAATAAAAATCCTGATTCCGCCCTTGCTAATAAGCTTCCATTGGTCACACTAGTGGAACCTAGAGAATTTTATGATAGACAATTACACTTAATCAGAATGTATAAATAAAATGTAAAATCGGGAGGTTCCAAATCCCTTTAACTTAATATGAAAATTAGTAAGTTGCGTTTGATACTCTTAGCATGTGTGTACATTTATGCCAATTCATGCATAATTTGCTAGAAATTCAAAATTGATGTCATGTCAATTCATTTTTTCTTTTACATTTTTTTTTGTTAACACCACCCTTCCATATTAGGAAATTATAATAGCTGATTTAATTTGGTAAACTTTCTATTTAATTAATTATTTATTTCTAAACATCAACAGAGATTGACTAGACCCAAGGGTGACAATGCATTGGGTTATTGACCACCAGCTTCTTGGATGTTTCATGTCATGTCATCATGTGATGCACACACTTATTTTTTTTATATTTATATCTATACGACTATAATATGTCAACAAAAGTAAAAAAAAAAATTGTTTGACCATAATATTCCTATAAAAATGATTAATGACAATTATATCATTATGCATTTAATTACCCAATACCAATTAAATATCCAAATATCCCTTCATTTTTCTTTCCAAATAAATAATATATATGAATATCTATATCTATATCTATACATCTATCTATACTTCAAAAAATAAATATTAAATATACATCCAATTTATAATATAGATAATACTAATATATATCTATCTATATCTATATTTATTTATACTACTTTAAAATGTCAACAAAAGTGAAAAACTTTTGATTAACTATAATAACCTTGATAAAACAATTAATGCCAACAATATCTTTTCTAAATTATTATAAAATTGTTAATGGTGAAGGTTAAGGTATGCAAGCTATTGAAGATTTTAGAAAAGTTAATTGGCGCATTGAAAACTCTCTATTGCACCTTATTGTTTCCCTCCCTTATTCTTTGTGGCTCTACACATTCTAGGAGTTACTTTTTGAAGTTCAATTCCAACTATAGCCGCCCCAAAAATCACCCTGGATGACATTACCATTTAAAAACATTTCAGTCATGAGAGCAACTAAATAAATTCATCATTAAAGAACATCATTAATTTAACAAAATTCGGACAGAGTCTCCTTTGTACGGGGAGCTATACCCAAAACACAACCTGTGCAATTATACTACATTAACCACACCGGGTCCATTTACCCATCAAATAATAAACTTTCATTCACCACATATAATATCCACAATATTATCCCAAAAGAATAGGCCAAGCTATGACACTTACGTTCCAAAAGAATTATACTCAAAGTTAACAGCGAAATAAACAAAATACTAGAATATACATGATCGTAAATGAATTCCCTAGTCTAGCACAAAAATAAACTATAGCTCTAGATGTCCACCTTAGGATCTAGGTTCCCCTCTAGTGGAACCTCCCAATTTTTTGGCTCATCAACACCGGGATCTTCCTCTAGCACGAAATTTGAAAAGAAAACATTATTGGTAGGGGGTGAGCACTAAGCTCTATAGGAAAATCCTCCAAAACTCTAACAAAGTTTGAAAAACGTAAAAAAAAAATGGTCGGTCTCATTTCACAAATACCATACGTAAATTTTGAAAGAAAATATGACATTTTCAAATATCTCAAGTTTATACATTAACANTAGGAAAATCCTCTCAAACTCTAACAAGGTTTGGAAAATGTAGAAAATGGTCGGTCTTATTTCACAAATAACATACGTAAATTTTGAAAGAAAACATGACATTTTCAAATATCTCAAGTTTATCCATTAAGAATAATTAAGTGTAAGCGTAAAGTCAATCCCACCATAAATAACCATTCAAAAGAGTAATTATTCCCACAACAATTTCCAAGATAATTATATCCAAAAGATAACGCAATAAACAATGACAACAATGTATCTCAAGTCTGATGTAAGATAATCGCATGAATAAATCCATCGATAATATCCTAGCCCACACACACAGAAATCCTCACAAAGATATCAAACTTTGGGAAGGGCGCCTACTGATGCATTGTCTCATACCAATGCACCGGCAATAACGAATCTGACCCAGGCATAGTATACTAATCTTCTGACACGGCACCCGTGAGCTAATAATGGTTTGGTCCTCGCAAGGCACCAATCCCAGTACGAGTGGTAGGAAAAGTTCAAACCCACACGGAGTAAGAACCACACACATCTACCCATTCTACGATACCCGGTCAACGGCCACCCATAATCATTCAAACACATCTATGAGATACAATCACTAACAATTTCTCAAAAAAAGTTGATAATTTTCAAAACCTCCAAATTCTATAGGTATTTCTCAAATCACATTAAATCTCAAAAATCTCCAATTTTCTTCCATATGATTCCAATAGAACAATTTAAGAAAAATATGTAAGAGATCATCAAACATATATTTTTATTGTTCAAACAAAGCACTAGAGTTTTGAAATCAAGAATTAAGGAATATCAAGAAGAAAAATCTCTATTTCTTAAAAGAAACAAGGGTTTTTGAGATTTCAAGAATTTCATGGCTATCATACCATAACTTCATTCCAAACATGATAATATTTGCAAGAGTATTAAGAAATAATAATTTCATAACATATATCTAAGATTTAGAAGCAAAATATACATAGATATAAACCCTAGCCTCAATGTAGGAGAATGAGAAAAAATTCTTACATAGAATCAAGAATTTCAAGTGAAAGTCTAAACCTTATAGACCTCATTTCTCCTTTCCTTCTCCTAGGGTTCCAAGAGGTGTGGGGTGAAAGTGGAGTGAAAGAAATGAGGGTAAAGGGGCTGAAATCAGTGTTTTAAACACAGCCAACCCCGAAAAATACTGTTCACAATCTATTTTTGTTTTCTCAAAAATTACAGTTTTACCACTAAAAATCTTCAATTTGATCCATATGACTACCCTAAGATTTTCCGACGTTCCGGATTTATTTTTAATGTTATTTTAACCTAAAAATATTTATTTTTATGATTTATTTCAAAAATAAAAAAAATTTACACTCGAAACATTAAAATTATTGTTTTCTTCCTCCCTAGTATTTATTCTTACGGTTTCTATATATATGGTTTATTCTTATATCATTACATATATAAAAATCACTAAACAAGTACATTATTATATTAAGACAAACATTTGGGGGTTTACACCTTCAAAGCCTAAGAAGAAAACACAACACCTTACTATCCAAGGAACACTACAATGCAGATTTTTTTATCAACTTCGGAGAATAAATTGATTTGACTCAGGTAGTTCTAATATGTGTGACCTATATGGTTGGAAAGATATATGAGTTAGGGTTCTAAAAACAATAACGGTGCACAATTTGGACTTTCCAACAAAGAGTTATGATCAAATTGGTGAAAGGTAGTCTGTCGGACTGCTTGGTTCTTTTATACTTGTTTAGAGCCTAAATATACTTATTATTCTTATATTTTGATTTATGATGTAAATGAAGACGTTGAATGCAAAATGAAGCTAGTTGGATGATTGTTAATAGTTTAAACATGTGGGGGTTTACAATTCACCCCCCTTAAAGAAAGTTTCGTCCTCGAAACTTACCTCATGTAGCGAATAAGTGCGGGTACTTCTCTCGTATTTCTAGCTTCGATTCCCAAGTAGCTTCTTCCACTCCATGGTGTTGCCACAAAACCTTCACTAGTCGGATAACTTTGTTGCGGAGCACCTTCTCTTTGGCGTCGAGAATCTTCACCTGTTGTTCTTCATAGGTTGCTTCATCTTGAATTTCAATATCTTCCAAGTCTACGACCGCCTTTGCATCCGATTGACACTTTCTCAACATCGACACGTGGAACTCGCCATGTACCCCAGACAACTGAGCTGGTAACCGCAACTGATACGCCGCTTTGCCCACAACTTTAATCACTTCAAATGGCCCGGTATATCTTGGCGCTAACTTTCCCTTCTTGCCGAATCTAAATACTCCTTTCTTGGGTGACACTTTGAGGAACGCGTAGTCTCCCACTTTGAATTCCAAGGGTCTTCGTATTTGATCCGAATAGCTTTTCTGTCGACTTTGTGTCGTGCGTAACCTTTCTCGAATGAGTTGAATTTTCTCGGTAGTTTCTCGAACAATCTCTGGTCCAAACAAACTAGTCTCGTCGGCTTCCAACCAACACATCGGGGATCTACATGGTCTTCCATACAATGCTTCATACGGTGCCATCCCAATGCTTGCCTGATAGCTGTTGTTATATGCAAACTCCACCAATGGCAAGTGATCACTCCAGCTTCCTTTGAAGTCCAACATGTAAGCACGTAACATGTCTTCCACAATCTGTATCACCCTCTCGAATTGGCCATCTATTTGGGGATGAAAAGCTGTGCTGAAATGTAACTCTGTCCCCATGGCTTATTGTAGACTTTGCCAGAACTGTGCCACAAGCCGAGAATCACGATCCGACACGATAGAAAGCGGAACTCCATGCAATCACACAATCTCACGGATATACAGCTGGCTCAAAGTCTCAAATGTGTCCGTGGTCTTCATACCCAAAAAAATGAGCAGACTTGGTGAGTCTATCCACAATAACTCATACTGCATTATGCCCGTGCGATGTTCGTGGTAAACCCGATACGAAATCCATGGTGATGTGATCTCACTTCCACTCTGGGATAGGCAAAGACTATAGTAATCCTCCTGGCTTTTGATGTTCGATCTTCACCTGCTGGCACACTACACATCGTGCTATGAACCTTGCCACATCCTTCTTCATTCCCTTCCACCAATATTGGCGCTTCATGTCCCTATACATTTTTATGCTACCGGGGTGGATAGCAAACTTAGAGCAATGACACTCTCCAAGTATCTCCTCCTTTAGGGGTGAATTATCGGGAACACATAACTTCTCCCCATATCTCAATTCTCCATTTCTCAAAGACCATCCCTCCATAGTTTCTCCAATCTCCAATTTAGGTCGAATCAAAGCTAATTCAGGATCCAAGCATTACAATTCCACAACCCTACGTTGGAAAGTAGGTTGAGCCACGAGGTTGAACAAGCATGGTCGGGATCCATCTTCTCCAACCCATAGATCATAATCTCCAAGGGCATCCTTCAACTTCCATTCACCTATGGAAACATTGAGTTCACCCCGAGACTTCCTACTAAGTGCATCGGCTACTACATTCGCCTTCCCCGGATGGTAGTTGAGTGTGAAATCGTAGCCTTCTAGGTACTCAATCCACCTTCTTTGCTGGAGATTTAAGTATTTATGTGTGAAGATATACTTGAGGCTCTTATGATCAGAGAACACTTGGAATTTCTCTCCATACAAATAACACCTCCACAATTTTAGAGCAAAAACCACAGCGGCAAGCTCTAAGTCATGGGTGGGATAATTCTACTCATGAACTTTGAGTTGCCTAGAGCCGTAGGCAACCACCTTTCCTCCTTGCATTAACATACACCCCAAGCCTCATAACGAAGCATTGGTATACACATCGTATCCTTCCCCACTACTCGGAATAATGAGGACAGGAGCAGTTGTCAACTTCTCCTTCAAGGTGCGAAAAGTTAGTCCACACTCTTGAGTCCATAATAATTTTTCTCCCTTCTTTGGGAGACGTGTCATCGGCATTGCTAACTTTGAGAACCCTTCCACAAACCTCCGGTAGTAGCCTGCTAAGCCCAGAAAATTAAGTATTTCGGTCACATTCTTTGGTAGTTCCCACTTTATCACTGCCTCAATCTTTACGGGGTCAACTGCTACCCCTTGTTCCGACACAACATGGCCAAGGAATTGCACTTCCTTCATCCAAAACTCACACTTACTCTTCTTCGCATATAACTTATGTTCTCTCAATGTTTGTAGCACAATAGAGAGATGGCGTCCATATTCCTCGTGAGTCCGGGAATAGATTAGTATGTCATCAATAAACACGATGATAAACTGATCTAGATACGACCAAAATACCCTGTATATTAAATCCATGAAGGCTGTTGGAGCATTAGTTAATCCAAATGGCATCACCCTATACTCAAAATGACCATACCGAGTACAAAAAGTAGTCTTAGGAATATCTTCCTCCTTGATCCGCAATTGATAATACCCTGTGCGAAGATCAATCTTAGAATAATACTTAGAACCCCTCAATTGATCAAATATGTCGTCGATTTGTGGCAAAGGGAATTTGTTCTTCACTGTTACTCGATTCAATCTTCAATAATCCGTGCACAACCGAAGTGTCTCATCATGCTTCTTCACAAAATAGTACTGGGGCTTCCCAAGGTAAAGTGCTCAAATGGATAAACCCAATGGTCAACAGATGATCTAGCTGCTTCCTTAGCTCCTTTAACTCTAACGGTGCCATCCGATAGGGAGCAATGAATATAGGTTCGGTTCCAGGGTAGAGATCTATCTTGAATTCAATCTCCCTGTGTGGGGGTAGCCTGGGTAGTTCATCTGGGAAGACATCCAGAAAATTTGATACTATCAACACCACATCTGCATGGAATTTATCCCGATCATCTCCCATCAAGCTAGCTAAGAAACTCAAATGACTCCCCGCCTTCGCTTTTAAGAATCTACTACCTGTAGTAGGAAATAGATGGGAGAACTTTCGGTCATTCATGAAACTGAATATTACCCTTCCCGGTAGTTGAAAAGAAATTCGTTTACGAAAATAATCTATTACCACCCGGAATGTGAATAACAAATTCATTCCAAAGATCACGTCATACCCCTTCATGTCTAAGGCAACCAAATCTACAATTAATTTGTGATCCCCAATTCGAAGCACACAACTCCTACACACCTGACTAGTATCCAATTGTTCACCCGTAGGAATATCAATACACAACGCATGTTCTAGCTTCTCGAAGCCCAATCCCAATTTAATAGCATATGTAGTACGTATAAATGAATGAGTCGCACCTGGATCAAATAAAATTCGGGCCCAAGAATTGTAAAAAGAACGATACCTTCCACTACGGCATTGGAGGCATCCTCCTCCGGTTGAGTCATAGCAAACACTCTTCCTTGATGAGCGCCGCTAGGTGCTATAGCTCCTACCTGCCTCTGCGATTGTGGCCTATGTATCGGTGGCTTGTTTGCATTCACACACCCGGTTGCTTGGTTGGTTTTGATTGAAAGCAATGGGCAACTATCTTTGTAGTGTCCAACACCTCCACATGCAAAACATCGATGTGGGTCGGTGCCTACTCTCTCTGGTACTCCTCTCATTCCTCGAGTTGTCGGTGGTCTCTGTCCAACTGCCTGATCTGGGCGATGGTAGGGTGTCGCTTTCTGTGCTTTACTGCTACTAGCACCGCTCCTGATCGGACCTCCCCTCATAAGGTTCTATCGTCGCTGATTATCTTCCATGTCTCTCTCCACCAACATAGCCCTATCCACAAGATCTCCATAGTTACGGATCCTAAGAGCCACAAGCTTCTCTCTAATGGCCGGCCTCAAGCCCTGCTCAAAACGTTTGGCCCTCCTGGCCTTTGTGGATATGAATTCTATGGCATATTAGGACAATTCCTCAAACTTTCTCTCATACTCCCCCACCGTCAAACTACCCTGTCGAAGAGCGAGGAAATCGACACTCATCTTGTCTCTAACTGACTCAGGAAAATATTTGTCTTGGAAGACTTGATCGAACTCCTCCTAAGTAAGTGCATTTGTGTTCCTTCGTCTTTTTACTGAATCCCACCAATGGTCGGCCTCCCTCTCGAACAAATAGGTAGCTAAGTTAACCCTCAAGTCTTCGGTAACTCCCATGCCGTCACAAATCTTTTTCACCCAGTGGATCCATCTATCCGCATCCAAAGGATCCCTTGGAAGGTAGGCGGTTGTTGCCTCAGAAATTCCCGAAGAGTTACCATCCTCCGGTTGTCGTCCCCATTGCCTGGCAGTTATGCTAGGGGGTGTGCTCCACCATTATGGTTGTTGTTTTCATTTTGGTTTTGTACCAAAGTGGTGAGTTCTCTCAAACATTGATATATGTCACTTATGGCATCGAGAGGTGAGGGTGGTGGATTTTCTTGTCCTCCCCGACCACGCCCACGTCCACGTCCTCCGTCCATCCTACACATCAATTCATAATTTAGTTGCTTGATGTACAAGACTTCCTAAGTATCGCTTTAGTCTAAAGCATAAAGTTTAGATAAAATTTCATCTAACAAGATTATTCAACCTAGTCCTATTTCCCTGGCGGTGATCCATAACCTACAGTTCACATGTAAGACCTAAAGTCTACGCTCTGATACCAAACTTGTAACACCCCAAAAATCACCTTGGATGGCATTACCATTTAAAAATATTCATGTCATGAGAGCAACTAAATAAACCCATCATTAAAGAACATCATTAATTTAACAAAATTCGGACAGAGTTTCTTTTGTACGGGGAGCTCTACCCAAAACACAACATGTGCAATTATACTACATTGACCACACCGGATCCATTTACCCATCAAATAATAAAATTTCATTCACCACATATAATATCCACAATATTATCCCAAAAGAATAGATCAAGCTATGACACTTACGCTCCAAAAGAATTATACTCAAAGTTAACAGCAGAATAAATAAAATACTAGACTATACATGATCGTAAATGAATTTTCAAGTCTAGCACAAAAATAAACTATAGCTCTAGATATCCACCTTGGGTTCTAGGTTCCCCTCTAGTGGAACCTCCCAATTTCTCGGCTCGTCAACGCCGGGATCTTCCTCTAGCACGAAATCTAAAAAAAAAATATTATTGGTAGGGGGTGAGCACTAAGCTCTATAGGAAAATCCCCCTAAACTCTAACAAGGTTTGATAAACGTAAAAAAAAATGGTCGGTCTCATTTCACAAATAGCATACGTAAATTTTGAAAGAAAACATGACATTTTCAAATATCTCAAGTTTATACATTAACAATAATTAAGTGGAAGAGTAAGTCAATCCCACCATAAATAGTTATTCCAAAGAGTAATTATTAAGTGCAAGAGTAAAGTCAATCCCACCATAAATAACCATTCTAAAGAGTAATTATTCCCACAACAATTTCCAAGATAATTATATTCAAAAGATAACGCAATAAACAATAACCACAATGTATCTCAAGTCTGATGTAAGATAATCGCATGAATAAACCCATCGAGAATATCCTGGTCCACACACACACAAATCCTCGCAAGGATTTCAAACTTTGGGAAGGGCAGCTACTGATGCATTGTCTCATACCAATGCACAAGTAATAACGAATCCGACTCAGACATAGTATACTAATCCTCTAACACAACACCCGTGAGCTAATAATAGTTTGGTCCTCGCAAGGCACCAATCCTAGTACGAGTGGTAGGAAAAGTTCAAACCCACACGGAGTAAGAACCACACACATCTACCCACTCTACGATAACCGGTTAATGGCCACTCATGGTCATTCAAACACCTCTATGAGATACAATCACCAACAATTTCTTAATAAAAGTTTATAATTTTTAAAACTCCCAAATTCCATAGGTATTTCTTAAATCACATTAAATCTCAAAAATCTCCAATTTTCTTCCATATGATTCCAATAGAACAATTTAAGAAAAATATGTAAGAGATCATCAAACATATATTTTTATTATTCAAATAAAGCACTAGAGTTTTGAAATCAAGAATTAAGGAATATCAAGAAGAAAAATCTCTATTTTTTAAAAGAAACAAGGATTTTTGAGATTTCAAGAATTTCATGGCTATCAAACCATAACTTCATTCAAAACATGATAATATTTGTAAGAGTATCAAGAAACAATGATTTCATAACATATATCTAAGATTTAGAAGCAAAATATACATAGATATAAATCCTAGCCTCAATGTAGGAGAATGAGAAGAAATTCCTACATAGAATCAAGAATTCCAAGTGAAAGTCCAAGCCTTTTAGACCTCCTTTCTCTTTTCCTTCTTTTCTTTTACCTCCTCCTAGGGTTCCAAGAGGTGTGGGGTGAGAGTGGAGTGAAAGAAATGAGGGTAAAGGGGCTGAAATCAGTGTTTTAAACAATATGTTTTTGTTTTCTCAAAAATTACAGTTTTGCCACTAAGAATCTCCAATTTGATCCATATGACTACCTTAAGATTTTTTGACGTTCTGGATTTATTTTTAATGTTATTTTAATCTAAAAATATTTATTTTTATGATTTATTTCAAAACTAAAATAAATTTACACTCAAAACATTAAAATTATTATTTTCTTCCTCTCTAGTATTTATTCTTACGGTTTCTATATATATGGTTTATTCTTACATCATTACATATATAAAAATCACTAAACAAGTACATTACTATGTTAAGATAAACATGTGGGGGTTTACACCTTCAAAGTCTAAGAAGGAAACACAACACTTTACTATACAAGGAACACCACAATGTAGATTTTTTTATCAACTTCGGAGAATAAACTGATTTGACTCAGGTAGTTCTAGTATGTGTGACCTATATAGTTGGAAAGATATACGAGTTAAAGTTCTAACAAAAATAACGGTGCACAACTTAGACTTTCCAACAAAGAGTTATAATCAAATTGGTGAAAGATAGTCTGCCGGACTGCTTGGTTTTTCTATACTTGTTTGAAGCCTAAATATACTTATTATTCTTATATTTTGATTTAGGATGTAAATGGAGATGTTAAATGCAAAATGAAGCTAGTTGGATGATTGTTGATAGTTTAAACATGCGGGGGTTTACAATAACAGTTATCAATTGGAATCTTAGAAATTCTAGGCTCCCAATTGGAATGTGAACGACTCTAGGCCTTTCATCACACTTCTCTCTCTCTCTTGGAAGCAAACACTTTGTGTGTCTATCTATTTCGGAACCATCGGTGTGTTCTTGGTATAATATTGCTCTTCTATTGATTTTCTTGTAAGTATTTTGTGCAAAATATGTCTTAGATTTTTATTTTAATATCATAACTGATAGCGACAGAAGTGATCTTTGATGGAAAATCTCGTGCACAAATACACCGTGTCTATTAGTATTGCAAAACCAACAATGCAGTTGCTGAGTTTTGTTTAGTAACAAGTTTGAATTTGACTGTAAGTAATATTTTCAATACAATTTCTCCTTATTGAAAACCATCAAATCTTCGGCACCGAGTTGTGATCTAATATCTTTTGATACAATACTCCTCACAAGATCGTAGTCCAGTGATATATGTTTAATAAATTCTTTATATATATACCCAAGAAGTTTTGGATGGTTGGGACATTAGCACAAAGGAGTCTGGGAAGAAGCCTTACAGCTTAAAATTTTGTCAAAGCTATATTATTAAGTAATCATAAAGCTAAGGCTGTTCAATTCCATGATGTTTATACGACTTCTATGAATAAAGTTGATAGAGTGGTATGTCGGTGTTAGGCTTCCTAAAAAGTGGGATGAATTATGCTATGAGATGTAGGCAATCTTCATTGGGTGGTTAGCTATCCACCTGAAGTTTTTCGTAGAGGAGAAAGAAAGAACGAACACATTAGTGAAACTATTTATCAAGATATTTGGAATATGATATGACATAGACGAACTCCCCGAACAAAAAAAAAATACTTCTGGAGGATGATATGCATCTAAAAGGTGTAATGCAATCATAATGCCCCCTCGATTAGATCAGCAGCATTGCCATTAATTGATCTCCATATTGATTCCCCTATGTTCTCACCACATTGTAAGTTAAATTTTTTTATCCATCTATTTTTAAAGACATTGTTCATTGCTTTACTTGAGCATTTTTTTTTCCCTTCCAACATCATGCAAAGTATCACCATTGCCAAGTTAATTAGACTGATATGGTTGGTTGTGTTATTTTTCTTTCTTATATATGCAACGGTTTTATTTCCTCTTCATTGGTGGTAGGGAACCTTTGTTGAAGAAATCAAGTTTCAAGTCTATTATCTCCAACTCATGTCAATTTTCACATTTCAAATGTAGAAAGTAATATCTACAATGTGCTAAGTTTTCTTATATATGACAATGTGGACATACCAGTCTAAAGATGAATTTGTTATAACACGACAATGATATGCTATGGTTTTTGAGTCCGTGAGTTACCCATTGATTGTTGTAAACAAGCTTAAACAGATTAAGCAGCACGAACCCATTAATTGAATATAGTTTATCAGTATTGTTACCTTATTGCCTTAAATGTAGTTTAATTTGAATGTTTTTGATATGTCACTTAATCAACAATTATATTGTACAGTGTCTTACTTTTCTGTCAGTTTCCGAAACATCTTATTTATCTTTCCTTTTAGTTTTGTTAGTTTATGGGTAATCATGTTCCATTTAGGCTTTTTTTTATATAATCGTGAATTTAAAAGGTATGTAGTTAGGAAATTTTTTGTTATTAATTAAAAATTTCATGTCTAGGCTCTAATTATGAGTCATTTTTTCTCATTCACTTAAAGTTTATATTAATGACTAATATCCTCTAGCCTGGGGTACTCTAGTAGCACTCTCTTGAAATAGATTACAGAATCAACTCTAATCTTACTGAAGTTTACATCTACTTGGGCAGAAAAGTGATGTGTTTTTAGCTTTTGAGGCTATCTCTGAAAATATCATGAGCTCTTGACAGTAAGAAAAAAAGATTGTTAGACTTTCCTCTTTGAATTGCATCAATTTTCACTTACAGTACCTATACTTTTCAAATTTTGTCATTCTTATTTCAACACAATTTTTATCAATCCAATTAATGCAGCCCAATTAATGATTTATTGCAATAACTAGACAGAAAATGCTTGACATAACAAAAATAACACAAAAATTAACAAAAATCTTTGGCCTTATTCTTTTACAATTTGGTCAATTTCTAATCTTTTGTGAGTTACTGTGTAATGTAAATGGGGAAGAAACTTAAAAAAAATGGAAAGTAGATTTGATTGTGGTTACCAGAAATTCTTTTGTTTGGAGTGACTTGAAGAATAAAAGTTAAGGTTTGATCTTGTGAGATTATAAATGTCAAAACACTTTCATATAGTTACTTAGTTAAACGAAGATAACAATTACATTATCTTGTAATATTTCAAATAATAGGGAAACAGTACTACTTAAACACAATATAAGTTTTAATAATATTATCTTCTATCACATATGTTAATATGTCATACATCATGTTAAAAATGGACTAATATAACAACAATGATACATTAGTGTAGTAAAAATTTAAGCTTTTCATCATAGGCCAAAATATATTAATAGTTCCTCAAGTATGCTCTTTATGTTAGTTTGGTCCCCCAATCTTCGAATTGTGGGTCCTTCAATTTCTTAATTTGTGTCACTTTAGTCTAGTCGAAAAAGACAGTTTAAATTGATTAATAGAGATTTTCACGTGACCACACTTAAGAGGTCACTTTGGTCTCTCAAATTTGTAACTTGTATCTTTATGGTCCTTCGGGTTTATAATCTATGTCACTTTAGTCCCCAAAGTTTCCAAAGAATGCACCTCAAATGTGATTACATGAGATGCATGTGACGATCTCTGTTAGTAAATTTCAATTGCTTTTGATTGGACCAAAGTGACACAAATTAAAAAGTTGAAAGATCAAATTGACAATTAAAAGAGTGAGAATTAAATTGACAAAAAATGTATAATTTGAAACAATATAGTCTATGTTACTTTTAGTTATACTCTTGACACTAGGTATATGGTGTTACCAATTAGGTGATGTCGCATCTTCTGTGCTGCGAACATGAGAGCGAGGCATTCCTTTTGAGTGTTACGATCTTTTACAATATCTTGTATTGTTTCCTAAAGAGCGGTCAGATAGATGGCATCAAAATATCAACAACAAAAAAATGGTGTGGACAAACAATAATGGTCGTAGAGAACTGAAAAATATTGATATTGATTTGCTTTGAATAATGTAGTTACTTCAATCAATCAATTTTGAGATATTATTATAGAATTCAAATTTTGATTGATCAAATATCGTGGTTTATTGAGGACATAGATTTTGGAAAAAAGTGATCCATGACATTAATAGACATATTCCACTCTTCACGTGATCAAGTATATATGTTGGTCCACGTGCAATCCATGTGTGCACTAACTAGTGTGTGTATATATATATATATAACCAAAACAATAGAAATAGAGAGCGGAACTCGATTGAACATAGGGGCTTGCATCTTTTAATTCTATTGGGTGGGAGGCATGATGGATGGCCAACTCGCACCACACGTTCTGTGATTGAAATGACTTTTTCTTTGCTCCGGGAATTCCAACAGACGTGATACTGGTTCAGCAAATGCATTCCCTTCCTTGCGGCCTATGCATCAATCCCATATGAACTATTCTTATTAATCCAACCACCCGGAACCATAACTGTACGAATGTTAGATACACATGGTTCCAAGTGAATACCAGATATATATAAGCAATGTCAAACAATTTTAATACAAACATTATCATTTATCATACAGATAAATGCATAGCATTAGACTTAAATCACAAATTTTATAATATAGAAAACTATCCCCCAAGCTTGGAATGAAAGGAGGCTCATAGATCAGCCTTTTTTTCTTCTCGAAACTTCTTATAAAAATTATTTTGGGTAAGTGAAAAAATTTAAAATAGGGTTTTCATTTTAAAATTATGTTTGGGTAGCAAAACTTAATCAATACTTTGATTTTTTTTTTCCCGCATAAACTTCTATTTTATTGTCTTAGTGCATGTGTTTATGTCGTTGAAATACAAGTGCACAATGCTTATGTCGTTCTAGGCTAATATGCAATTGTTACAATTATGATTTAGATCACCATCCTCACACTATTCTAACCACCGTCTTCTTGGAGAGAACAAATTATGACAACTTCGATTCAAATTCAATTTTGTTTTTGTTCAGGTGATTCAAATTCAAGGAACCCAATCTTTTATAGCAAAAAATGACTATAAATTGTTCAAATTCTAATCTGCATGTATTCAATAAAGTATGGAGGGTGAAGGGCAAAAGGGATAACACTACGTAGGGGAAAACTATAATTTGTTTTTATTTTTTTTTTATTGTATTATGGATTCTTAACCTTTTGCCACTGCTTTTGGACAACGTCACGCATAAAATATTTGTGGGATTCTTGATCAAGGTAAAAAAAAAAAAAGGATCAAAGGAGACTTTTTCTTCAACAATTTTAGATTCATAACAAAAGGATTGATAGTACTTTTGGTCCCTAAAGTATGTATTGTTTATTAGTTTAATCCTCATTGTATCAATTGTGTCAATTTAATCCTTAAAATATTCAATTTGTGTCATTTTGATCTCTACATAGACGGATCATTAATTTTTTGATAGAATGATCACGTATTGGGCACGTGATACCATCTAAATAAATGGCACGTGGTCACTTCCGTCAAAAAATTTGACGGATTATCTAATATAGACTAAAGTAACATGAATTAAATATTTTATCGACAAAATTAATATAATGAGACTAACCTAACAAAAAATGCATATTTTAATAATCAAAAGTGTTATTAACCTTAACCAAAAAAAAAACAAAAATGGGAAAACCTTTGATCACTTGGCAGCAACTTGTCTTTGACTCTATTCCAATAGATCTATGCCGGTTTACCGAGTCTGGTCTAGTCCAAATGTTCCAGTACAAAACCAAAGCGAAGGGAAATCGATTACTAACGAAAAATAAATTTGAAAAGAAAAAAGGGAATTCGGATTGAAGATTATTAACACTCAAAAATGCACATGTTTTGAACAAAATAATGAAAAATCTGTCAGGTAAAGTTGCGATGAAAGGGATGGAAAGGCATGAGAGATTAGTATCTTGAGGTTTAAAGTTTGACTCACAAAAGAGAATTTTTGTTTGCACACGACACAAAGTTAGTGATGTAGTCACGAGTCTTGCGGTTCTCTTTTATTAAAAAAAATAGCAAGCCCATTTTTTTTTTTAAATGAAATATTTTCTTGGGATAAAATGGACAAATCTTGTGTTTAATTCGAGCTTAAATATATATATATGACACGATAACAGTAGCATGCTGTTAAAAATAATATACAAGATAATATTTAATTGTTAAGTGTATCTAGCTGACTTAAATAGACAAATGGTTGAATTTTGAGAATTATTGTGACGTGAGGTCAACATATATCTTACCATCTATATGTATGCTGAAAATTATTAAATACAGGTATGAAAAAATTATTCTTATAGCCTAGTTTGCATTGTCTTCATTTTTCTATATTACAAATATAAAGATTGAAATTATGGCCAACATAAGTTGTATTATATCAAGTGCGGCACTAACTAGTTGAGTGTGAAACTTCTCATTAAATGAACAAAGTCCTAGTAAAAAAGATTGAAATGGCAAGTAGAATTCTACCGGTGCACGACAACCGCATTTTCTTGTTTTTGATGATCAAAATTATTATTATTGGTGTGTGGAGATGAAAATTATATTTCTCTCTTATAATCTTTGGGATTTTATTGAAATTAGATATGAAAATCCAACCAAAGAGATGATAGCTGAGATGACAACTGCTCAAAGGAATCAATTAAAGGAAACTAAGAAGAAAGATGCAAAAGTTGTTCATTTGAATCAACAAGGAGTAACGGATATCATTTTTTCAAGGATTATCAATGTAACAAAGTCAAATGTAGCTTGGAATACTTTACAATATGAGTATTGTGGTATTACGAAGGTAAAAGCCCTGAAACTACAATCTTTAAAAAATAGATTTTGAGAAAAATAGAATAAAAGAGAATGAATCTTTAAATGATTACTTTTCTAGACTTATGGAGGTTGTAAATCAAAGGAAAACTTATGAAAATTATATTTTAGACTCAATAATTGTTAAGAAAATTTTGAATAGTTTACCAGAAAAACATTATTCTATTGTTTTTGTCATTAAAGAAACCAAAATTATTTTTTCTTTGGGTGTTCAAGATTTATTGGGTTCCATTAAAACATTTGGGCAAATTCATGAATTTGTTGAGAGTGTTTTTTAATCCAAACTTAATTTTGACTCCAAAAGTCATCAATCGTCGAGTTCCAATCAATTTAAAAGTGAATCATTTAGAAGATGAATGCTTGGAAAAAGATGAGGAAGAGGTAGACAAAATTTTGAAAGAAAATCAAATAAAGAATACACTCAACAGAAATATGAGATTCACAAAAGATCAAGGCATGTTGATAAAAATAGTTGGTTTCGTTGAAGACTTCAATATTTTAATTGCAAATAGTTTAGTCATTTGCAAAAAAATTGTTGGTTCAAGAATAATTAACAAGCTAATTTTTTTGAAAAGCAAGAAAGTAGTGAAAACAAATTCTATGTTTGTCAAGCAAATGAAAGATGTGTAGTATATTGATAGTGGTTGTAGTAACCACATGATTGATGATGGTAATATTTTTGTGAACATGGATATCACTTCTTAAGTAATGACGAAAAAAGGTATCATGATTTAAGTCAAAGGTAAGGGAACCATTTTCATTAAAATAAAGAAAAGGATAAGATACATTCAAGATGTCTTGTTAGTACCGAATTTAGAACAAAATTTGTTGAGTATTGGTCAACTTGTAGAGCATGAGTACTCTGTGGTGTTTGAAGACAATTCTTGCATGATCTATGATTGTGGAGAGAAAAGAAAAATTTATATCTATACTACTATAAAATGTACATAAAAGTGAAATTTTTTTGATTGACCTAAATAACCTTTGTGAAAGAACTAATATCTCTCATATCCTACCCTTTCATATTCTTCTATTTAATTTTTCTCTAATATTAATTTCAAATTAAATTCATAAATATAAATATAAATATCTCTATCTATCTATATCTATATTTATCCTATCCTACTTCTAAAAGACTACTAAACCAAAAAAATATTTTTTTCATAATCACCCTTAAACAATTGTATAAAGTCATATATATGTCAAATTAATTACCCTCAATTATTTGTCCATTTACATTTGGATGTTCCAACTTATCGGCCTTCAATTAACTCTATTAATAATATTTATAACTTGGTAATTTACTCCCAACTTTTCTTATTCCCACTAAATAACACTAGAGAGAGGGAAACTAGAGAGATGCTTGGACATGTATATATAGACACCAATTTTTATTTGATTGTCTAATTCAACACTGCTTGTTCGTGTTGAAATAACACTCATGTATATGGACAAATGTTGCTGGCTAGCTTGACAAAGTTTGTCTTGATCCTAGGTGGACAAATGCACTCTCAACTCGCATATCAAGTGTCGAATCACAAATCATGTTGGTTCAAACTTGTGGCTAATACAAGAACTTGGATTGAATATATGTAATAGAGAATTCATGGGAGAGATTAGCTTAAGTGTGTAGTCAAGTACCAACAATTTCAGTTTCTTGACCCACCTTTGGTTACACATGTTTCACCACATATCACTTATTCTTGGTCATATGGTTATGATTAGTATTAATTTTTTTTTTTTTTGCTAAAACTGAGCCCACTTAACTAGAAATGAGAAGGCCCCAATACAATGCAAAAATTTGATTTCTTCCTTGATGGTAATTTTCCCATGGGTAAAATTGTTCATGTTTCAAAAAAGAAGGAATGGAGAAGGGGAAGGGAGTACAAGCTTGATAGTTGGTTTGATTGCTTTAAGAAGTATGGAAATACAAAGGGTTATACAAAACAAATTTAATTGCATTGGAAATATATATACATCGCTATAGATAGTTTGCATTGAATTTTAACAACTCATCTTTTTTCTAAAACATTGAACTCCTTTTAGTTTTTAAAAAATTCCTTAGCTTTCTCTAACACTAGATGTGCACAAATTTAGGACTCATCCCTTATATATATTCATGGACACTAAATTTGGCAATCACTTACTGTAGGTAAAACAGATATTGGGACCTTAAATTTCTAAACAAGATACATGCAAGAACAAGTGAAACAAGTTTCTTGCCGACTCTAAACTTTAGTAGATACAAAGTTAGGTTGGACAACACAGAATATTTTCAAATGGTTACTGAGTTTCTTTAGTCATGAATCTCTAACACTAATATAGGAATGTTTGTGATATTTAAAAGACCTATACTCGATAAAAGCAAACACCTACAAATATAAATCGTAAAAAAATAAATAGAGAAACGAAAGATATAACTTAAAATGATCTACGTACAACGCACGTATGCAGCAACTAAAAGACAACTAAATGAAAAACTTTTGATTTTCAAATTTACCCGTAAACCATTATTTAAAGTCATTACCAAGTAAATTTTTTTTAAAACTTTTTTATAATTAAAAAATAGTAGTTTTTTTTTAACTGGACAAAAAAAAAATAGTAGTTAACTAGCATTCTTTGTGCCTCTTTGATTTCATCAATCTTGGCCCTGCAACTATGGCAACTAATCAGTCACCAAATTTCTCTTCACCTCTATTTATACTTTATTTAATTTGCCTTGAATGTATTCTTTACACTATTACTAATTGGAACGGGAAGGTTACAAAAATCAAATGGTTCATTGTTTCAAACATTTCTCGGGAAGTTAGATTTGATGGTTCTTGGCTGGAACCAATTCAACAATTCCAAGTGCAAAATTTTGAGAAGGATAAGAAAAAAATAAAAACTCGTTCTATCGGATTTAAATAATTTGTTGGTTGTTTAAAGGCTCATCATCTATGTTTCAACCATTCACGTTGCTAACAAACTTGGGCTGAATTTTATTGGGCAAACTTTTTTCTGGTTTTATTCATTTTTTTCTTTTAGATTAGTCTATGATGTTGTTTTGCACACGGTGTGTTTGCCTCACATATAATTTCACTTTTGTCAAGCCAAAAATCTTTTGTAGATGGTCTTATTGATTCTCTGACAAAACAAAAATGTTTCACAAATGACTTTATTGATTTGTATGATTAATGTCCCTAAAACTAAATTTGTGTTTAGAAACATATAACTAATTCCCTTTCATGTGGAATGATGGAGCAAGTAGACTTTAAGGGTAGGATATGTTTTACATTATAGATTCCCATGAAACTATAAACTCACCTTGACCATCACTTATGTATCAGGTTCTATGTCAAAGTACATTACTCTCTTCATATCCTTTGTTATTACTTGATTTCTCTCTCCTATTGTGCTCAAGTTATGGTTTATGGGATGTGGATTTTATGTTGATGTTAGTTTTATTTCATTTTTGTGTGAATTTTTTGTTAATGGCAGGTCATTGTGTAATTAAAGCGGCAATTAGTTGTTTAGTTTCAAACTTTAGAGGCAGCAAAATGAATTTTTTGAAGTCATTTATTGTTCTAATATTATTGTCCGGATAGTGTTTTGGAGTAAACAAGTCCCCATAAAGGTTTGTTGTTAATCTAAGTCATAAATGGTTTTTATCTTAAATATTTGATTGGTGATTTAAAACAACACTAATGTTATTGGGACAAAATTTGGGGACTTGCATACTCATAAAATTTAAAATGTTAACTTAGTTATGAGGAGTCAAAGTTTTTTTGGTATACCTATATGTTGCTAGATGAGTCTGAGATATAATAAGAATAACTATTCTTCCATAAGGTTGAAAATTGAAACACTCATATAGTCCAATTAACAATATTGATAAAAATTATAACACAACATAATTCATGTGCAACGCACATGTGCATCAACTAGTATAGTAAAAATTGAGATGGAGAAAAACATAAATTTTCCTCTTATTTTTCGATATTCAAACATGTTTCTTTGAAGATGGAGGTTGTCGATAAATCTTGACTTTGGCATAGAAGGTTCGAGCACTTGAACTTTCGAAGTTTGAAGAGCCTACCAACAAAAAAAACATGGTTTATGAATTGTCATCTATATAAGAACTAAAAAAAAACTTGTGAAGGATGTGAACTTTGAAAGCATTGTTGAGATCCTATTCCAAAAGAAAAAGTTTGGAGAGTCAAATCATCATTAGAGTTTGTTCATACCGATGTACGGAAACCACCAAGAATAGGGGTTGCAATCGTGTCATGTTGTGTCGTATTCGTGTCATGTCATGTCATTTCGAGTTCGTGTCGAATACTAATTAATCCTAATTTAACATGTTTAACTAATCATGTCGTGTTGCGTCGATCTATTTATTTGCATGTCGTGTTCATATTAACTCATATAACTTATGAATAAAAAATTTAACGCTCAGTTTTATATCTAAAATTTCATTATCACTTAGTCAAATCTATGCTCATACCTTTTTTTATAAAATAGAAATTAACTTAATAAATATAATAATAAAATTGAGTAAAAATATCTTTTTTTTGTATAAATTTATGTCACTTCTTGATAAAATATAATAAAAAATTAGTATTTTATTTTTGTAATACTACTTAAACATGTTAATCGTATCAATTTCGTGTTGTCCACGTTTGACACTAACCCAACCCATTTATTATTCATGTTAACAGGTCATCTCATATACAAATTTTTGTCAAGAAATGACCAACTAGAACCCGTTAATTTCATATCGATTTCAAGTCATATTTTTCATGTGGTGTTAGAAATTGCCACCCCTAAAGAACACTTTCTCATGGAAGTAAAAAATACTTTATAATCTTTGTTGATGATTTTTTAAGAATGACTTAGGTTTATTTTATGAGGAAAAAATTTGAAGTTTTTCAAGTGTTCAAGAAATTTTAAAAGTTTATTGAAAAGAAAAGTGGATAGAGGTGATGAGTATAAGTTATAACTCTAATAAATTTAATAAGTTATGTGAAGACATTGATATGAAAAGACAATTAACAGTTGGGTACACTTCACAACAAAATATAGTGGTCGAAAGAAAGAATAGAGTCATTGTTGAGATGATAAAATCAATAGTTTATGAGAAGGGTCACCTAAATCATTTTAGGCTGAAGCGGTATACACGGCGATTTACATGATGAAAAGATGTCTAACAAAGGCTTTGGAGAACCAAACTCCAATTGAGGCATGGTATGAAAGGAAGGCGTCAATGAACCACTTAAAAGGTTTTTTGGTACATTTGTTTTACACATGTTCCTAAAAAAATGAGGTACAAGTTTGATGAAAGTAATGAAAAATATATTTTTTGTGGATGGTAGCTCAAAATCAAAGGGTTATAGACTTTTTAATTTGAAGAAAAACAAAATAATTATTTGTAAAGATGTTCTCTTTAATGAAGATGACTATTGGGATTGGAAAGAAAATAATGTTCAAAATTAAGTTATTGTTGCAAATGAAGATTATGGAAGCTCTGAGCATGAAAATAAAAATGAAGAAGTTGAGATTCCATCACAAATATCTCAAATACCCAACTCTCTTTCATCTCATTTTACGTCTTCAAGTTCAAGCACTTTATCTTCAAGTTCAACTCCAAGAAAAATAAGAAGTCTTATTAGTGATGTGTATGCTAGATGTAATTTTTGTGTGGTTGAACCTGAAAGTTTTGAAGAAGTAATCAAAGAAGATGTTTGGAAGAAAGCAATAGAAGATACAATTCGTGTAATAGAGAAAAATAGTACTTTGGTGTTGGTTAAAAAGCCAAAGAATAAAAAATTCATTGGGGTGAAATAGATTTGCAAAACAAAGTTTAATTTGAATGATTCAATTCAAAAAAATAAAGCAAGACTTGTAGCAAATGAGTATTCACAACAACCTGGTATCGATTTTCCAAAAACTTTTGCTTCGGTGGCTTGACTTAATACAACAAGACTTTTTATTGCTCTTGCTTCACAAAAAAGACTGGTTTTTGTAAAATTAGCGTTCTTAAATGGTGTGTTAAAAGAAGAAGTTTATATAGAGCAATTCAAGACTTCGCAGTCAATGGCAAAGAAAAAAAAGTGTACAAGCTATAAAATACTTTGTACAGACTAAAACAAGCATCCTGAATTTGGTATAATGAGTTTGATTCCTATTTCAATGCAAATGATTTCAAAGAAGCGAAGGATTTCAAAGAAGCAAAAGTAAGACCGGTATTCCCATTGTGTCTTAGTTTTTATTGGGAATGATCAAAAAATAATTAAAGATTTTAAAAGTGAGATGATAAAAAATATGAAATGAATGATTTGAGACTTCTGCATTACTTCTTGTGCATTAAAATTTACCAACAAGTAGATGAAATCTTTATTTGCTAAAGAAAGTATGCAAAAACTCTTCTGAAAATTATGAAATATAAGTATGCAAAAATTATTCCTATAGCCTAGTTTAAATTGTCTTTATTTTCTCTATTATAAATACAAAAACTGAAATTACAGCCAACACATGCGCCAGTTACTAGAATTCATGCCCCATGCTATATTTGTGCAACATCTATTAAAAACTTGATGCTATATTTGATGCAGCCCTTAACATCTATTAAAAACTTAAGCAAGGTATAAATGGAGACTAAAGGATAACTAAATAGTGTGACTACATAGAATGAATTCAGAAAAAATCATAATAATAAAAAATGTAGAGTGATTAGTACTTATTTCATATAATGATTAGATAATGTGTCTAGATAAAAAGCAGGCCGGCCCAATAGTATTAAAAAAAAGTATGGGTTTTAAGCCCCAAAATTTTAGAAGGCCTCATAATTGTAAGTAGATAACTAGTCCATATAAAAAATTTAAATCAATGAAAATTTTAGGCCTTATAAAAAGGCCCCAAAAAATTTAAGTCTAATCAAAAAATTATAATTTCAATAATTTAGACTTATAATTCAATTCATAATATTAGAAACTCAAAAATCAAAAATTTTAAAAATAAATAAAAAAATTCAAAAGTCAACTCATATTTACTCATATTTACTCTCTCTCTTTCTCTTAAAAACAAAAATTTAGTATCACATCCTCCTCTCTCACTTAAAAAAAAATTAAAAATATTTTTTTTAAAAAAATAATACTAAAAATAAAAAAACCTCATTTAATATTATTGCTTTAGGCCTTAATTTACGTTGAGCCGCCCCTGATAAAAGAGACTACTTCAGAAAGAATAATAATCATAAAAATGGTAGTATTACCCGTTGAGCAATATTATTAACTTCACTCAATTGAGTTGCATAGAGTGACATTTTGAATTTTATACCAAATGCGTATTCTAAGTTATCATATATTTTTTAATAGAGTGACACCACATGGATACTTAAAAATAAATGTTAAAATTTTATCTGCCTAGATATACATTTTAAATACATTCAATCAAATATAGAACAAAAACCCTATTTTATAATTTTTATTACATATTAGTGTTTTTTTCTCATAAATTTGGGGGGTTATATAAAATAATATCATTCATATTACAGTCGAATTCTAATGAAAGATGAATTTTTAACCTTTTGTCACTCATTGATAATGACAAAAGAATCCCAGCGACCGTTGATGCAAAGAGCAAACCCTAAGTTGTCGTCTCAAATCAATGTTTTTTTTCTTAAAATCGCTGATATCGAATCCTTGAATGAAATTCAAAATTTGTGAATAGACAAAATATATGAGAATCTTTTTTTCCCAATTTCAAATGGTTGGTTGAAGCGTGCAATCATCGTCTGTTTTTGGAGAGAGCATGATAACTGGTGCCGTTGAATCAGCTAGAGATACGCATTTGTAATTCGGTTTCCTATTCCGGTTTTTGCAACAATAAACGTTAGTTTTAGGATAATTCAATCCTTTTCTTCCAAAATATCCATTTGCCAAAGAAAGGTTTTCGCTTTGGACTTGAAGCCCAATAAATAATGAAAGGTGTTCCGACTTCCCAAAAACCCTTTTTTATTTTTGTCAATTTCAATGATTTATTACGCTAAATAAACCAACTAATAAGATTCATGGGATATAACATTAGAAGATTCAATTTGATCTAAATCATCGAACTCATTTGGGCAAGTCTGGCTAACTGAAAATCTCCACCCAAACAAATCAGACTGTCCCCTTCCGCAACCTCTCCTCCCCCCCTCCCCCCCCCCC
>CAUOFW020010057.1:1263695-1340757 GCA_963454935.2 Ilex paraguariensis
TCTCTCTCTCTCTCTCTCTCTCTCTCTCTCACACACACACACACACATTGCCCACATGAGCTTCAAATACAATGAGATTCTCTTTTGGACAGAGAGACTAAGAAGGAGAGAGAGATGGATATGCATTATATCTATTTTAAAATTTCAATCTGGGACCTATCTAATATTTGGCTTAGGTGTTGTATGCATTGTAGTCATATTTTATATTTCTTTAGTTAAATTATTATTTTTATAATGATTATATATATATTTTTATTATATGACCGGTTCGATTAGCTGACCTAATGGTTGAACAAGTGAATTATTGACTCGGTCCTCTTGCCGGTTCGATAGCTGGTCCAGTTCTGATAACATTGGTTGTGAGACATCCTTACCATTAGCTCAATCGATCTTCAATAATCATTGCTCCAAGTTAGGCATTTTTAATTTTTATACTCCAGCTCGAGAGAGGTGTTAGAATTCATATTTTATATTTTGAGTGTTAAAGGGTAGTATTGTAATTCTCATAATATCAGTTTAGTATAAATAAGAGAGTGAAGGGCAACATAGCATACACAGATTATTCTCTTCATTTCTCATTATCCTTCTCTCCCTTGATCTTCTTCTCTTCCTCCCTTTCTCCTAACACAATATTGTAACATGTACTTCTTAATTGACAGATAAACATGCATAAACAAGATTCAAACCATTGTATAAGAGTGGCTTTCACACACAAGCATCATACAAAACACATAAGGGGAGATATGTCGAATTATTTTCCTCTACATTCTACTCTTTTCGATCATTTTTTCTTTTTCGTTGTCACTGGAAGCAGATGGCTAAGGAAAAAAAATTGAAAACTCTATATTGGTAAGTGTGCCATAGGTGACCGTTTGGATTGTCCAATGCCCACTTTGTAATTGCTACAATGGCCAGCAATTTTATGGGGTTTTTGCTCATCTAAAACCCATGGGGGCCAGCAAACTCCGCAAACATGCAAGCTTTGATCTCTACCTCACATGGTTTAATCCATGATACTAGACCATGGCTAATAACGGCAACGAAGATGACAACAAAATGATTATTGAGAAAACAATGTTTTCTATTGATCCAAATATAGAGGTTTATGTTTTGGAGGAAATGGATAGGGTTTGTTTCTACTCTCTAGATTTTATGATACTAAACATGCAATAGTCCTGCACTCTATACGGAAGTTGACTTCAAAAACAGACGTGGGGACATTATGCACATATAAAGGCGTGCATGCAAGAATATATTACATTAGATCCTAACCAAAATAGGGTTTATTTTGTGGAGTTCTGCCTTCAGCAAGTCAAACCTCCAAAGATCATTTGAGCACAATAGACTGGATCCAAAAAGGATAGAAGACGAACCCACAAGTCACAGCCAAAGGGAGGCTATAAATCAGCAGGCACTCCTCTTTTTCAGTGTCTCCCTCACTCATGCAACACCAATTGGTTATTAGGATGTTGTTTGAGCACAACCGTCCAACTCACAAAAAGACTTGGTTTGCCATATGGCCTTCTGAAGGAAATAAGAGGATCTGTCCCCTGTGAATTCCCAATGAGAGGCACACACCTCAAACTGTCCCCACTTTGAGGCCCTTATCTCATGAAAATGCTTCGCCTCTTCACCAATCATGTCAGTGTACAACACGCAGAAGAAAGCACATCCATTTTCATCACCCAATACCACATTGCATTGGCAAAAAAGAGGTCCCAAACCACCTCTTCCTCCAACATCCTGAGATAATCAAGGTACTCTGCTAATAGGGACACGTTATTAACCATAATCCTCATCAGACCTGGTAATATAAAATTTTAGTGAGCCACCCCTACAGCAGCATTCAGACCAAAATTTCACCCTCTAAACATACCCAAAAAAAAGGCTTATAAATATATCTTATACAGACAGTGTTAGGGGTGATCCCAAGCTGATCAGTTAGGAAAAACCTTTGACCCAATATTGGAGACAACTCAGCTTAAACTCCAAATCCAATTAAGTTAATATCTGGATCTTTGATTTCATATGTCAAAACAATGGCTCCACAAAAGTAAAACACGCCTTAGAAATCTTTTGCAGTCTTAATACTACATTCGTCATGACCAGCACACCATCCCTTCTCCCTAAAATTTATAAAGATCAAGGTTTTGTACTTCTTCCTACTACACTTGCAAGTTGTGGAAACATTTTCTTATAAATTGCTTGTCACATATTATAACATTACCAAAGTATGTCAGGTTCCAAAAAAACTTTGAAGATTACAAGCAACTTTGATAAAGTAAAAAGGCATCTTTATAATGATGAACTTGAAATTACCAAAGCATGTCAGGTTCCAAAAAAACTTAGAAGATTACAAGCAACTTTGATAAAGTAAAAAGGCATCTTTATAATGATGAACTTGAAAATTTCAAATGATTTCATATTCCTCTAGCTTTCTAGTGAAATGAATTTGTGAATGTAACAATGGAAATCTTTATAAGTAACTACAATGAGTAGGCTTCTGCTTAATCCTCATGGAATTACTCCACAATTGAAACAGCTCCACCTTCTTTCCCTTAATATTTATTTGAATAAATTGAATAACCATAACTAAGCACGTGATGCTGGATTGGGCATTCTGTTCAGTGTTCACAATAATGGAATTATCAAACACTTGCTCACTACAATGTTATATATATCAGCACAAAAGTCACTACCATAAAATGGATGCTAACCTTTACAAATGGTGCCCATTTCTCAACATACAAGCCACGATCATATCCTCCGAGAGCTGCAAAGGGCCATGAACATAAAAAGAGAGAAAAATAATGAAGCTCTAACTAATAAAATAAAAAAGATCTAAAGAGGAAGTGCTATTTATTAAAAATCATATGGAGGGTGAAAAGAAGTTGTATTCCAGCTAGTTACAATTTTGAAATTCAAGTAAACTTAATATTTTATTTAAGCCAACCACAAAGTTAAGGATCATACATAGTGGGCAATGAATCATTAGAAAGCCATACAAAAGGTGCAGCATACTACCTTCTGGCAGCTGTTTTGGGGACATGTAGCTACTCTACTCATGGCATTTTTAGTTAATTAGTTAATCAACTCCATTCCAAACCTAATAGAGATGGTTTAAGGAGAGGGTTCGTTAGTGTAAGGGAAGAAGTTAAGTTTTACTGCCTATGATTGTTCAAAGCTTAAAGTCACAAAGCCAAGCTCTTTTGATAATGAAATCATAATTATTGAGTGTTGAAAAATTGTAACAAATTAAAAAATAAGAAAAAATTAGCAAGTTGAAATCATATTTTCGTACAACGAAATGCATTACAAATTACCAAAAAGCTAGATGTCCATAATTACTAAGTTGATATGTGCATATGCTAATTTTTAGGGGAGGTGTGTATAGAACATAATTCACGCCACCAATTTTAGTCATCGTAATGCAATGCCCATTACGCCTCACATCCGTTCCATCACTATTGTTACTATTACAGTAATTTTTATTGCCAATTAAAAGCATGTACCATATACTTTTTTACTATCTCATTCACAATTAGCAGCGTGACTTTAGCATTCATGTTATGGTCAGCAGGTATCGCATCAATATTACTAGTTCATGATATAGTAATTCTTAAAGCTATCTTTTCTTATTTCACCATATACCCATCTTATCATTCGTGTGTAGTACTGTGTAGTTTCTTAGTCGCCTAACCTTTTGTACCATAAAACATGATAGGTCTTATGGTTATTTTGCAAAACTTGCCCATCAAGTATGATATATATATTTAGTGGTGTCAAACAAGTCGGGTTAAACAAGTGAATCCGTACACAACACGTTTAATAAACGGGTAAAAAACTTAAACACGAACTGTTTAAACGAGTAACACAACACAACTCATTCAACCCGTTTAATTTTTTTAAAATTATTCTATTAAAATTTTAACCCGCAACAAAAAAACTATCCTATTAAAATTTTAAACTCCATTAATTACCCACACCAATTGTACTCTCTTAATTAAAAAATTTTCAATTGGCTGCCACTTGCAAAAGCAAATGAGAAAGTTTAATGACTAAAGGAAGGGGTTGCATCATTTTATAGGCATGAGAGGTCTCCTTCTTTTGAATTTGTCGATGTTGGATTCAAGCCAAAACTTTGACTGTGCCGTTGGCAACAATACAACTTCATCATTCACCTGGAACATTGATCTCTGTGGCGAACCATTGCTCCCATGTAACCCATCTCACCCTTCACTTTCTCCATCACCATCAGCTCAGAAACCTCGAAACCCATTTCAAAATAAATCCAAAAAACTCTTGACATTAGCTACAATCGCTATATCTATCGGTTCCGCATTGTTTCTGCTTCTCCTTTTAATCATTCTAATCCTTTGTCTTAAGAGAAGTCAAAGGACAAAATCTCTTAAACCAGCGAGGTCGTATTCGATGGTGATGCTACTAACTTCTGCTTTCCGTCCAGGTGTTGTAGGGACTACTCCATCAAGAACTCAAATGGATTTAATGAATCTCCCAAACTCAGATCAAGCTCCATCTCTAATCTGCAGAAGCCAGAAAGAGAGAAGAAAGAAACAAAGGGGTAGAGAAACAGAGGGGGCTAAGTGAGTAATCCCACATCGAGCACTGCAGAAGGGGGGTAAGTGAGTAATTTGTATTTACTTTTTCTGAAGTAAGATTTTTTTTACTCATTTATCATATATTTATATTTATATATAATATTTTAAGTTTGACTAATTTTTTTAAAACAATTATTAATTTATTATTATATTATTTTTTTTAAACGGGTAAACTGATGATAAACGGGTTGACAGGTCCCACCCAAATATGACCCGCTTATTAAATGTGTCTAACGGGTTAACCCGTTTATCATCCAAACCCGTTAAGGTCTCATCTAAACCCGCTTAATTCATGTCGATTCGTGTTGGTTAATCGTGTCGTGTCAGATTTTGACAGACCTATATATATTATCAAATAAAATATGATGTATTGCTCAAATTTACAATTAACATCATATCCAATTTCACCCTCCTTATCTAAAACTAACCCCAAATATTGAAAGTATCCACCTATAGGAGATTTTTTTATCTTTGATCTTTAGTCTCCCATTTTTACTACTTACAAAATTCACATTCCATATGCTTAGTGTCTATTTTGTTTATCTTAAATTCTTTTTTATTCTAACGCATATCACCTAAGACCAAACTTCTAATTCATTGTTCAACAGTAGTTCCATTAACCAATACTATATCATTAACAAATTATATACACTATAGAACATCATACAACAAAACATATATTAGTCATGCGCATAGTTATCAAATCGTGTATCGTAAGGCGTATAGTAAGATACAAATATTGTATCGTATCGTGTATCGTATCGTGTATCGTAAGATACGATGCAATTTTAAATAAATAATAAAAAAATATATATACCTTTGAAAAAAAGTCATACACTCATAAAAAATATAGCATTTCATTAATACTCCACCAACTATTCAAGTTATCAACATAATCCACTACTATTATAATGCAAAGTTCACAACCATAGTTCACTAATTCAAACTTCAAACACCAGAGAGACTTCTAATCTAAATTTCTAACATCCATTTTGAACTCAATTTTTAATTTTAATTGAAAATGCATCATCACCATCATTGTGATCGGATGCCAACAAGTCTTCACTTCCTTCATCATCTTCAACTTCTTGTATTTGTTCATTCTTATCCTCATTCTCATCTTCAAGTTAAACTATTTGCTTCCCTTTTTTCTTATTTAAAGAAAGATTTCTAGGCCTTACAAAGCAACCAATACAAAATATAAAAAAAAAAATCAAAGTAATGGAGAAGAAGAAAAAACAACCACTACATTTTAATTATATATTATTTACCTCTCTTTCTCTTTTTGCTAGTCCTTTCTTGAACCTCAAAACATTCATCAACATTCATCCAAGTAGTGTCCTCAGGAAGGAGTGCATCTTCTTTTTCAGTGATCCACTCATCATCAGATTCCATATCTGAGAGAAAAATAGGATCATAGGAATCACCCTCTAATATTCTCTTTTGGTGTCTTACCTCCAATCGAAGATTATACTTCACAAACACAAGTGCACTTAATCTTTGTTGCTCTAATCGATTTCTCCTCTTAGAGTGCACTTGGTCAAATGTACTCCGATTCCTCTCACATCCTATGGCACTACAAGTCAAGCTAAGGATGCGGATAGCAAGTTGTTGCAACTCTGAACAACATCCTCCAAATGATTCCCACCACAAGGCTATAAAAAATTATAATAGAATACTCCATTAACTAACTTAAGCAATTGCATTCAAATGACTAACTTAAGTTAGGTTACCACTAACCAGGTTGTTTTTTCTTCCTCATTTGGATTGTCATGTTCATTCCAAACATCAAATCAGCATTATGAAAGATATCTAATTGTTTATTAACTTTTTCTCTCACAATAGGACTTGGGCACATTCTCTGAATAGTCTGATAAAGTCCCATCTTTATCTCATAGTCCGCACTACTAGTGTAATGAAACCTGAAATAGTTATTTTGATTTACAATGATCATTGATCAGTATACAATATATAGATATAAAATGATATAAAAATTGAAAAACTTCAATCTTATGCGGGATTGAGATAATAGGCAACTGCATGAAGAGGTCTTTGTAATTGCATGTTTCATCTAGTATCAACAATAGTCCATATGGGCTCATAGTGCTTCTTCATAGTACGAAAATTCTTTTGGATTTGTTCCTTTGCCTTGTCCATTGCCTCGTAAATATACCTCATGGCAGGCTTTAGATCCCCATCTACAAACCTCAACACCTTCACCAATGACAACACACACTTCAAGCAATACTTGGTTGATTCCCAAAAATTTTGGTCAGCTAGTATAATATTCATCACTTTTACACCATCACCCTTCTTACAGTATTGACTTCTCTGCCGNAGAGTAGTCGAGAAATATGTGAAAAATGATAAAACTTTTTGTGAAAAATAACTGAATCTTCACCTTTATTCCCCTATTTTGAGTGTTATGGGTTAANTTAAATATGAGGTGGCAAATCTGGTCACACAAGCTCTCACCAAATCCCTTTTCTTTGTATACTTCCTCATAAAATTTAACACCCAAGAATGTCTATAAATATAAACTGTGATTTTTCTTGTCTTTGACATTATATCCTTGTGTAGAGGAAGGTCTCCAATATCCGTCAAAATAAGATCTAAACAATGTGCAGCGCAGGGAGACCAAAACAATTTTTTCATCTTTGTCATTAACAACTCCCCAACTTTTACATAAGCCGGTGCACTATTAGCTATAACCTAAACAACATTGTCCTCACCAATCTCTTCTACCATTGAATCTAAAAGCTCAAAAAGATTACCCGCATTCTTACAAATGCCTAAAGTATCAATACCTTTAAGAAACACACTTCCTCTAGGACTATTCATTAAAAAATTTATGATAGAGTGATGTTTTTCATCAGTCCATCCATCAGACATAAGAGTACAATCCGTCTTTCTCCACTTTGTTTTATAATTTTTCATCAACCCACCATTAATCAAATTTGTTTCTTTTTTCAAAAAAGAACATCTCACCTCATGATACAATGGAGATTTCAATCTCTTGCCAAACGATGCAACAGATTCTAACATTCTTACAAAATATGGATCCTTTACCAAATTAAAAGGAAGGGCATTAGCATAAAAACATCTACAAATATCCAAGCATACATCTTCCCTACCCTTTTTCTTCAATATGGTATTCAATGTAATAGTGGTGGTTGGTTGTATTTTATCAATAGTAGTACTACCCACACTGCCACTACTTTTCGAATCCACAAGACTAATATCTTTGCTTAAAGCCCTATCTTCCAACAATTACTTAAAAAATTCAATTACTTCCTCAGGGTAATGCTTACACGACGCTACATCTTTGCGATTACCTGCAAAATAATTTTTCATGCTTGAAATGCCTCTCCAATAGACATTTGCACAATGAATGCATTTCAATTTCAACCTTGATCCTTCTACTTTGTCACAATATTCCCGTGTGGGATCATTAGCAAGTTTTTTAGTCATTTCTATGTGAAAATTGGACGCAGGTGATACCACTATTTCACAAAATTAAAATTAACATCATTTCTTACAGCACAGGACCACAAGTTTCAATGGAGAAGGGAAGAAGAAGAAGAAGAAAAAGAGAGCTTTGATGGAGTACCGGGAGAAGGAAAAATACAGCTTCGATGGAACCTATAGTCGAAGACCCACAGTCGAAGAACCCACAGTCGAAGAACCTACAGTCGAAGTCGAAGAACCTACAGTCGAAGTCGAAGAACCCACAGTCGAAGGAAGCTGAAAAACCCACAGTCAAAGTCGTCGAAGGAGGCTGAAGAACCCACGGTCGACGGAGGCTGAAGAACCCAAAGTCGAAGACCCAGAGACTTCTGACTAGCGAAGAGAAATGAGGAATTTTATTTTTTTTTGTAACCCTAGCCACTGAAACGACGTCGTTTCAATGGTTATAGGGATTAAAAAAAATTAAATTATTGGCACAAAACGACGTCGTTTTTTAAAAATAAATGCATGTATCATGCGTATCGTATCGTAAAAACGTATCGTATATCAGACAATACGACGCAAAAATGATACATAACTACAATCAGTATCATTTTAGGCCTGTATCGTAACGTATCATACAATACTTATCGCGTATCGTACGATACTAACAATTATGGTCATGCGATTGCGACATTTGAGTATGAGTTAGGTTTATAATTGTCAAATCGCGATTCGTATCGTGAATCGAAATCCTAAATTTGATAATCGTATCGAATCATAAATCGTAAATTTGAAACAAAATTTGAACAAAAATAAAAAAATAATATTACATATTTAAAATAGATAAAATATTAAATATTGAACATTATTGCATTATTGCATTATAAAAATAATCAATTGACATAATCACGTCGTCTAAATGGAAAGACGCTAGTTTTTACTTCATTTTCATCTTTTACTTAACTATTTTTAAATTTAACAACTTGAAAAAAAAATTCATGAAAAAACTATAACTATTCAAAAACTAAAATAGTGATTCTCAGTATAGATTAGGTTACAGACATGAATGAAAAAGAAACAAATAAAAAAATTGATTGAGAGAAAACATATTGGTCAATGTTTTGAAACAAAAAATTAAAAACTAACAAACTACTCATGAAAGAATTGAGAGCAAAAATCAACCGATGATGCGAGAGCGTTAGCTATGACCTTTAGCTTTAGACAACGCAAGACAAACTTTAGACGACACCATAGAGAGAACGAGCAAAGAGATTGAGTTTTTATTAGGGCGTATGATCCTCTGCAAACAAAACGTCATTTTGCCAAAAATTTAGATTTTAAAAAAAAAGTGATTGAATCGTGCAATTTGTGTGATACGAATTGAATCGTATGATCCAAGTGCAATTCAACTCTAAAACGATTCTCACATAAGATACGAATCGTTTTGTATTCGTATCGAACCAAATCGTACAAATCGAATCGTGAATCGTATGATTTTGATAACTATTATTAGGTTGGTCAGAGTTAAGAAGCTCTTCTTTATTAAATTAGTGGCAAAACAAACTTGAGGCAAACCCTGAGATATAACTAAAGTGATTAGGAATTTACTACTTTTTGATAAAGTTGTTCTCACTCAAGTCATTCCACTCTTGCATATACTCGTACTAATATATATATACTTCTAAAAGTACCTTACCCAAAAAAAAAATTATTTTCCTCTTTTAACCTCAAATAATTATATAAAGACAATCATATCCTTCTTTTTAATATCACCCCTAGACCATTCCTATTCTAGGAATAAATATTCAATTACAATTGTAAACTACAATGAAATCGATTAGATCCTCCTTTTAATTTGTAGCTACAGAACCCACTTCATTAAAAATCGTAAAGCTTCGACTACCCTTGTACTCCTCGTCTCTCTCTCTACTTTCTTCAGCCCGATCAATTTCCATATCTCTCTCCGTCTCTTTGCCAAGTCTTTGACATAGACTCTGACCCTCGGCCATTGCCAATGAAGCCACCACTGATGCATCCAATTGCCCTTCTAGTAAAACCTATAATTTCATAAATTTTAGTTTCCTTGACTAATTGTACATCCAGTTTTCTTCTACATTCTCTGCTTGGTAAAACTGAAAATTAATTTTCATATTCTCCATTAAATGAAGTGTGTAGTTTGTTGTATTTAGGTAGTAGGTTATGTGAGTTTTGGTGATTATGGTCTCAAATATTAGATTCTTTTGTATTGAATTTTGGTAACATCAAGCAACTTCTACCGGGTATAATAACAATCAATGTCTATATTCCCTTCTCCTTCATTTTGCGTGGTAAGTTTTCATTGATTTTTAAGAGCACTGGTGCAAATGTGCCTTGTTTTCATTGATAGGCTTTCACTTGATTTTAACTAACTGCCAATTTTACCATTAACATTTCACCAGGATGCTAAGTTGATGGGTGTCTACATAGTTTGCTACAATTGGAGCATTCAATTCAAGGGCACTGGTGGTACGGTACCTTTTCCTCATCTATTGTCTATAAGCACTCTTTTCCCAAGTTAACATATAGAACTACTTCATTTGATTGCAGACATTTCATTATTTTTTCCATCCAAATTATATATATAAGGAACAAATAACATGTCTCCTCTTATGATAATTTTTTAGACCACTAATCCATGGATAACCAGTAGAAAGTGCAAGAGACTTAGCATCAACAATTTCTTCTTCAATTTATGCCAGTAGTAGTCATAGGACTCTTGCTGCTCATAAATTATCTCTTTGACTCTATGTTTTTTACTTAATAGGTCCACTTTTATTAGAAATTTATGGACAATCAATTGGTCCATAGAATAACTCTCCTTTAATCTCTTCTGTAAGTTTTCTCTCTCTCTCTCTCTCTCTCTGCATAGTTGTGGATTTTCTCCCAAGGTATATATTTTAAAGTTGTTTTATCTCACAATTTAATGTTTATGAGTTGTTATTGTTCTGGTCTGTTGCCTTTTCTTGTTGGGCAACTTTTTTTTGTTTGTTGTTGTGCTCTGTGTGTGTGTGTGTGTGTGTGTGTGTGAGAGAGAGAGAGAGAGAGAGAAAGAGGGTATATAGTTAGATGTTTGGCACAAATTATGTGAACGGGCTGTAAGACCAACGAATCCCCCCGTAGAAGATGAAACTTCTGATTAGTAGACATTTGAAGTGCCTTTTTTTTCAGAATGGAGGCATTGATAGGATTCCAATTACAAGCCTGATTCTTATAAATACAACTAATTTATATACTACCTTTTTCTATAACACTATTTTTTTTTAATTTTACCTAGTGACTTTGAAAGTTGCCTTTTTAATTTTCTCCACACATTTATGCTAAAGTGCTATGTATACACACCCTTAAATGTACATATATATGACATTCCATTTTCATGGAAATCAAAGGAGTCCTTGATTTTGTATCACTAAAGGTTCAGTCTATAGCCAGTCCACCCATCTCAGCACCCTGACTTAACGTGGACCAAATTGGATAATGATCCCTATGCTTTTAATTTACAAAAAATTGTTCATGAAGTCTTCGTTTATCAAATTTGATAAACAAAGACTATATATCAAGTTGACATTGGTCATGTTTTCTTGTGCATCTCTCACCATAAGAACATCATCGATGCACAGCCCCGTCAATGAAGAGGGTGTCTTGTACACAACAGGTGAGAATATTTTAGTTGCAAATAGAATTATTTACTCAAGTGTCATTTATAATGCATTGGAATCAGTTGGTCTTTGATGTCAAGACAACTCCTTTATTACAAAAAGAAGAAAATGGGACCTAAGAATTTTGTTAATGTTGTTGTGTTGGGGCTAAGCCTCATGCACAAATTCAAATTCCAAACTACTTTTTATTTGTTTCTGAAATAAAATTAAGAGCATTTGATATAAAATGCAAATCTCAGCTCTGTTTCTCTTTTTTATTTCTCGTTGTTAAAGCTGACAACTGAAGTATGTGGTTTGGGACTAGAATAGTGATTGCACTTTTCAGCAAGCCCTGGTATGTATCTTACACACCTTAGATTCATGTCATGGTCTATTCCCCTGTTTGTTTAATGTAGAGGGCAATCTATGTGGTTACTTTCTCTAAGGTTCACTCCATAGTCAAGCTGGGATCTATGCTCTCTTGTGTATGACATTACAAGTTTGAGGATTACAAATTGTGACACAGACAAGACCATTAATAGGTGGAAAGAGGATAAAATGACAACTGCTAAAACTCATCCCCTTCAATTTAAGCCACCCAAAGATGTCTTCTGCTTTTTTGGGACTAGAATAGTGGTTGCACTTTTCAGCAAGCCCTGGTATGTATCTTACGCACCTTAGATTCATGTCATCGTCTCTTCCCCTGTTTGTTGAACATAGAGGGCAATCTATATGGTTACTTTCTCTAAGGTTCACTCCATAGTCAAGCTGGGATCCATGCTCTCTTGTGCATGACATTACAAGTTTGAGGATTACAAATTGTGACGCAGACAAGACCATTAGGATGTGGAAAGAGGATAAAATGACAACTGCTGAAACTCATCCCCTCCAATTCAAGCCACCCAAAGGAACGGTCTTGTATGGTAGGGAACTTTTAAACTTTAACAGCTTCAAATGTTAAGAGAATGAGTTGAATATATGCAAGTGTTGGATTAGATGCATCAAATGTTTTAATAGTTTAAGTAGATCTTCAATTGATTAACAAATATCAAATAACTATTGATTACACGCACCACATTCTGATTTGTTGAGTTGTTGGTAAACGAGTTTGGTTAGTTCTAGATTTCGCCGCTAAATTGCTAAGTTATATGATAGCAAATGATGTGGGAATGAGTGAATCTGGCTTCTTTTTTGCTAATTTTAAATCCAAAAATGGATTTTCCCAAGTTATTGTTTTAACTTAATAACATTTATGTCAGGAATGATTGAGTTCGTTATTTTTCTCTCAATGGACTTATTTTAAGTGCATTTACACAATGTTTTTTATTCTTGTTTGAATTCTTAAGCAAGTTGAGAATTTTCTATTGAGGTTGAAGAACTCATCTGTACTTTTTCCATCAATGAAGGTGTTGGTTTGCAAACGAACTTCTAAAGCATTCAGATGTCGCAAGTCATAAATTTCCTCTTGCATCAGTGAGATAACAAGAATCACTACACCAGATACTCCATATGATGACACCAGGATCCATTAGTTTTGACTGCTTTACATTTTCTTGTTTTCCTATTCTTTTACTTGCACCTTTTTGTGATTACACATGATTACTAATTAATTGTATCTTCTTTTGATAATCTGTCTAAAAAGTCCAAGATTATGTAATAAGAGGGTCTAGATTCTCGAGACTATGGCCAAAGTTCAATCATGTACAATCTGGAATGTGATGGATTGTTGGTTGAGATGTTCTACCACTTTCTAATAGGCATAAGTTATAACCTATAATTTTTTGTTGATTAATGAGTTCTTTGCCTTGCATTGTCGGACGGAGATCATGTGCAACAACAAAGATAATTTTTTCTTCATACACTTATTTTTGGGCAAACTTCACTTTACCCCTTGTGATATACCTCAAATGTACTTTACCTCCTAGTGTTTTATAAATGTCCACACAACCCTCACAATCTTTGTGAACTAATCTGTGCACCATAAACAATAAAATGGCCTTAATACCCTTTTGTCACTTCTTCCCCACTTCTCTTTCTTCTTCTTCTCAGTCGCCTTCAACCTTCTTTGTCACCGTGACTAACCACAAATAGCTTCGACACAGTGGAGTGAAATCAAATTCTTAAATCTCAAAAATTGAGGCAGCCATTGAACTTGTCTGACCAAAAAAAAAAAGGCAGCCATTAAACTTCAATTTCTCCATTGAACTTTAAAAATTGAGGCAGCTTTGACACGGTGTAGTGAAAGCCATCGGAATATAGAAGGCACTGGTATTCTAGTCTGAAAAAAGCTCCTAGAGGAGTGAAAACCAATGTCGAAAAAGTTCCTTGGGACCAATCTTCCTTCCCTTTTGTCCTACCCAATTTTATGCCATACCCAACAAAATTAAGAAAAGTTGCACAGAAAATTCACATAGAAAATTCAATCCCAACTCCACCAGCCCCCACTGCACATCAGATTCAAACCCAACTACATCAGTCGTCGATTATTCTGTGTGTGTGTGTGTGTGTGTGTGTGTGTGTCTTTGTCTCTGTTAACAAACCCCTCCCCTTCTCCAACAGACCACTTCCCTTCTCCAGCTAACACCCACCACTCAACATTAATGGCAAACATAATCTCCTCCACCCCCTCCGCAAAAACCTTCGCACCACCACCACTGAAAATCCATAGCAAAATAGAGATTGCAGATTTTTTTTCTCTCTACTCCATTCTTGAAAACCAAATTTAACACTTTTTTTTTTTCAATAATTTGGATTTCTTACATGGTTTTTTGAAGTTGATGAATCAGTGATGGTTCAAACAGGGAGAGATGAATGAAGAGAAGAGGAAGACTTAGGGTGGTGGCGAGATGGTTCCGGCAAGGAGACAGAGAGAGAAATAGAGAAAGAGACTGAAGGTGAAGGTGAGGACAGTTTTGTCATTTTGACATATATTTTTCACACCCTCTTTTGTAGGGAGTGGCTCCCAAAACCTATTAAATTGGACGGAAAATCTAACTTTGCAGGTTAGTCCACTAATCATATGGGGATTATGTGGAGGTTTTTAAATGTTAAAGGGGTAAAGTGCATTTGGGTAATACTATAGGGAGGTAAAATGAAGTTTGTCCTTTATTTTTTTTATGTTAACTCAAAGTGATACGCTTGTGTGCACCTAGTATATATATATACACCTATGATCAACTCTTTTGTTCCCTAAAACCCATCACTTTAGATTTCTAAAAATCTATCATATGTCTTATGTAGGTCAATAAAAAAAATAAGACTTTTTTTATTGACCTCTAATACATAAATACAAACCTGATTACTATATAAAATGTTAATCGTTGTCAGATAATTTCTTGAAAAAATCTCATTATATGACTCAATAATTGGATGCATGTCATATAAAAGTACTAAAATATTTTTCCTTCACACATCGACATTTTTTAAATTGATATATTTATTATAAACCTAAATTTACTTTAAATAGAATAATAAAACTGATATGATATCATGTCAGCACAGACACCCTGGAGAATGTAATATATCCATGTCAGACACCAACACTGATCGCACACTTCGAACACGTGTTTGATGATCTTTTATCCATATCCATAATTAAATGATAAAATTTTAATTTTAGACAGATGTCCAATACTTCTTTAGATTGTGTCTAATACTAACCAATAAAAATGTGTTGATATGTGACTAATAAAGATTAAAAAAATGACTAATAATTATTTTCTACTATGAGAAAACAAATAATTTCAAAGACTAAACATGTTAAAGTTGTACTTAAAATATAATAATAAAAATAAAAGATGCATAAAAGTTTTAAACAAAAAGAATTGAAAAAATGAGAGCAATCATTTAACCTATATATGTTGGGTACATATTGTCAACAAAACAATTTTTGATTATTTGACTTTATAATGCTTTAGTCTAAAAATTCACACTAGATGACTAAACATAACAATTTTTTTTGGTAAGTAACTAGACATAACATTTACTTACCTTAAAGTATTGAATTTTTTACGAATAGTATATCATTATCACTATATTTGCAACAAATTATATAATTTTATATATAACATACAATTATCTATAACATGTCCCTAACGTGTCTATGTCCTACTTTTTTGAGAAATGTCGTGTCTGCATGTCCGTATTGTATCATATATCTATCTCGTGTCCAAGTCCATGTTCGTGTTTTTTAGTCATGTCGTTTAACATAAAATCTGGTCATCCATCCAACAAGAAGCTAAAACAGGTAGTTCAAGCCAATTGGTTGGGCCACAATTTTGTTGAGCTAAAAAAATACTCTAATATCCACCTAAACATTTGATACTTAAATTGGCATACAATCAGGTTCTAAAAATTTTCTATTTGTATTTCTGTAACACATTTTCATATTTTGTAAAATAACTTCTTTCCTCTAATCTCCCAATAGCTAATAAATTCTTCCACACCTAAGCCCTCTTTGTAATTTTCATTTCATAACTTCTCCAAGCAATTTTTCACATTTCCCCAATTTGCATGATGGCCTTTGAATTTTCACTCGCAAGCTAACTATTGAGACTTTGGTCTATCCGGACACATACTACGTAAAATGGTTCATGCGTGTTTGTTGCCTCTCCCTCCTCAATATCTAATGTAGAACAACAACCAAGACGGATAGCTAAATTCTCTTATTATTTTGTAAGTATTATTTACAAGCTTGAATCTTTTAAATTTTTCCTTGCTTCTTGTTTTTTCCATACTTAATAACACATTATTTCTGCCTACTATATATTTTGTTCTATGAAACTAAAAACTTTAGCAACATAGCAATAGAAATTTTGCACATTTCACCTACTTTAAGCATTATAAAAAGGTTACCATGTACTGCACAAGCAAGCTCCTCTTCACTTTTAGCAACAGCATTGCCACGCCCATCATAAGCAAGCCTTCTGCTCTTTATCATAAGAGGATATCCATAAAAGTCACCTGCTCTTTGAGCACTTTCAAAATCATCTATCTGTCTTTGCCACATTTAATTGTCAAAAAGTAGAATATTAACTAATCATTTCAGGGAAGTGTCAAATTGGCCACTGGTTGTTCATCAAGAGGAGCTAACCTGCATAAATTTAGGTAATGGAATAGCATGCCGGGAAAAATGAACTTTTTGAAGGTATTTATCCTGTGAAAGGAACAATTTATAAAGATAAGCTCAGCAAGTTACCAGAATCCAAGGTTAATAGTAAGCTAAATCAAATTACCACTCATGATATGTTCATCTATTTAGGAGGGAAACGATTATATTCAGCACATTGCTGAGTCAATTGAACTTATTCTCAACACCAAACTTGTCAAAGTCAGTCTTATCATAAAAAAAAAGGTTGTCGAAGTCAGGATATAGAGGGTGAACAAACTATGACAGACTCATTACCTTGGTCCCTTGGGGTGTTGGGAGGGATGGACTAGTTCAGGTCCAACATCAGATTTTACTTGTAAAAGGTGGCTACCATTAAACTCAAACCCTCAAGAATTTCAATGACTACAACTCCTCTTTGGTATGTCAAGGTCCAAGGAGTTATATAAAGTTAGCGGATTAAATGATAACTAGGATTTACTTTCAAAAGAAAAACCTTTTTTATATTATTACCAGTAAAATAGGATTTTCGTCAAAAAGAAAAAAGAATCAAATAGGACTATACTCAACGACTATGAAGCACGAACACTCTCGAGAATGTGACGTATCCGTTTCAGATACCAACACTCTTCGGATACGTGTCCAAAAGTCTTTTATCCATAACCATAATTAAATGAAAGAATTTTAATTTCGGACACGTGTCCGACACTTCTTTAGAACGTATCTACTATTAAACAATAAACATATGTTGAAATATGATTAATAAAGTTTAAAATTTTTACAGCATATTAAAGTTATACTCCAAAAATAATAATAAAAATAAAAGATGCATAAAAATTTTAAAAATGAGAAAAGGAGAAAAGGAGAACAATTATTTAAATTATATATTAAGTATACATTGTCTACAAAAAAAAAAATTGATGATTATTGACTATTATGATAATGTTTTAGTCTAAAAATTCACACAAATGACTATGCATAAGATTTACTTATCATAAAATATTGAATTTTTTTATTAATTGAATATTAGTATCACTATATTTGCGATAAATCATATAATGTTATATATAAAATATAATTTTTTATAGAGTATCCCTAACGTGTTCGTATCCTATTTTTTTGAGAAGTAGCGCGTCCGTTTTTTGAGAAATGACGTGTCCAGGTCCGTGTCTGTGTCTAATGAGATAGGGATGAATCCAATACTTGGTATAGAATCAAAGAGATAGGGATGAATCCAATACTCGGTATAGAATCAAAAAACTTAATAATCTCCAGCCCAAGAATCTAAACACTATTGGACTTGCTTCAATGATCCTAAGTTGAGATCTAATAGAAAAAAAGAGAATCAGGCTTGGTTCCAACACCATTAGTCCACTTATACATTCAAATATGTAAGGTTTGGAACAAATAAAAACGCTACAAACTATTGGGCACAAAAGGAGGTTCTCTTGTCCATATATTTAGCACATCAAAATGAGAAATTAAATTTCATGATGGATTTGTGAATGTATTAATACAGGCATTTGGCCCTCATCTGCTATTCCATTTTGACAGCCTCAACATGTTCAGGCAAAACGAGGCAGGCCACTTGTCCTTGTAGAACTACGAGTACAAAAGCTGCTATGTAAAAAAGCATATCATAACTTTTGTTGTTCTTCAAGATTCTTCTCATTTACAAAACTTCTCTCCCACCACTCCCCTTTGGGGTTGTTTTCTCTACCTTGTGATAAATATTGTTTCCCACACAAAAAGAATGGAAGTTCCAAAATTATTGATTGGAATATTGATTAAGAAAAACATACAGCTGTGTTTGTGACAATAGTTAGTAAGGCATTCAATTAACTCTGAAGTAAAAAAACAAGGGTAATAGCAGAAGACACAGCTTCATGAAGGTCGCACCAATGGTGATTTCTTAAATGACAAAATACGCCAAAAATAATCCAGAGATAAATCCTTGCAGTTTGTAGCCATCTCAAAGATTCACCAACATATTTTTCAAAAACAAATATGCCAATAACCACAACTACAGCATTTAGAAATTGACAATCATGACTAAGAAAAAGAATCAAGATCCCTCAGTGTTGCATGAACAACGGCAAGAAAAGAAGGACCACATATTGCATAATTATACTCAAATTTGATTCGTACTACAAAAAAACACACCTGGATAATTCGGATAGTGGAGGCCTTAGGTTGGCAATCCACCCCTTGTTGTTCAAGTTTCTCCAAAGTGGCAGCATCAACATGCTCTATTTCAACCGTCAACACTCCACACCTAACTAACCAAATTCAAAATTAGCTAGTAAAAAACTAACCAACAAAATGAAATTAGAGAATCAATGATTAAAATACCATCCCTTTTTAACTTCTTTTTTTTTCCATATTACCATTTTTTTGAACTTATTTACCAAACTGCACTAGTCCTTATGAAAGCATGGGTCGTGAACTGAACTCACGTTTTTCAATGTAAAAGCTTGTTTGCGCATTTGTAAGCTTTTTTCACTGAAACACGAAACACGGATTTACCCTAAAAAGTGTGGGTTCAACCACCGCTTTCATAAAAATACCGTCATTTGGTTAAATTAAGGAATAAAGATGTTAAAGTGCCATAAAAAAGTAAAAATTTCTGAAATTAGAAGTGTTTTGCAAACAAATATTAAAGTAAAAAACCTAATGTGCATCAATACAATTCAAATCCAACCTTTTTGCAAACTCTTCAACTGCAGCACTATCATCATAACTTCCCACCATATGATAATGAGCTAATACACTTGCCGGACAGTTCTCCATAGGATCCAAAACAATTACCTTGATTCCCATCTGGGATGCTGCTTGGCATAGCATCCGACCCAATTGTCCTCCTCCTAACACACCCACAACCGTTTCCGACACTCCATGGACGGGTAAATCCTTGTTCCTACAGACATTATCAAGAACCATTCAGTTCCACTTTGAAATATCAAACAACTCCGGTACTCTAATTCAAACCCCCCTTAGATATGTTTTAGGTATTAAAAAATAGATATGGTACCTATTGGAAGTGCTTTGGACTTCGAGCGATGCTCTGCATGGCAACATGGGAGGACTGTGTTGTTTTAGCATCCAAGACAAAGAAGACGATGTGATGTAGTTGAGGTTCAGACGACGAGTGAAAGTGGAAGGGAAGGGTGAAGAAGACTCAATATGGTTGCCGCGAACTTGTACTGCTGGAGAGAGAGATTGGTGGTAGCTTAGGCTCAGCATTCTCTAATGCCTCCACGCCTCTCACCGTTTCTGTCCAAAATCAAATGCTCAGCAAAAGAGTAAAGGCTAAAGACCAAGACCATAAGGCAGTAAAATGAAGTCACAACAGTTCAGCCTTGATTGACCACAACTGTAGGGCAATGTTATTAGAACCGAACCAGACTTCGATCTTGAGACCGGGGCAATGGTTCACTGATTCAAACGTTAGGTCTAACCAGTCGTATGATAAAAAAAATAAAAGAAATTATAAAATATAATAAATCCACAATCACAATAAAAATCACAATCTCATTACAAATAAAATTCACAATCCCAATCACATTCACATTAATTGAAGCATAATTCCACAAAGTAGTATCTTAAATTCCTAATTAAACTTGCAAATTTCATTCAATTAGGGTTGCTCAACCAAAAAAAAAATTAGATTTCTTTACTTTGCTATTTATCAAATCCTAGTAATTGCCTATGTAAAAAAAATTACTCTTGAAATCAATGTATAACATAAAATATCAATCAATATATAGTGATTTTCACTAACGGGACAGTAACAATTACTCAACAAATTGGAGAGAGGTGTGGGATGAGGACGGTGGCAAGTGATAGAAGAGAGCGGGGGAATGAGATGAGTAGAGAGAGGTGTGTTGGATGAAATCATATCTGCATGCGTGTGTGTGTTTGTATATGTGTGTGTGTGTGTGTGGTGGTGGTGGTGGTGGTGGTGGTGGTTTTCGATACCCAGTAGCAGCGAAAGAGAAGACGACACACCTGTGAGAGAGGGGGGCAGTTGGGCGCTTGGGAGTTGAGGGCGACAGAGAGTGGACCGACAGTGAGAGAAAGAAGAGGGGGAGAGGAGTTTTAGGGGAGACGTCTGAGATTTGGGGCAAAAATTAAGGCCGTAATTGGGGTTGGCGGTTCAAAAAAATATATGGTGGTGGAAAATAAGTGCTGATCTTCTCTCGGAAATAAATGAGTAGATTATACTTTATTCCCGGAATTAATATCTAGACAATTAGGGGCTTCAACTCTGATCCGGTCACACAAATCCGATACGAAGAGTTATAAAATTTACACAATTATTAAATATATATAATAAATAATTTAAAATTCATGTTTAATATTCAAAATATATTAAATAAATTTTTTTTATTTGTTTTAAAATAAACATGACACGAATAATAATAATACGATTAATACCCTATTAAAAATCTATCAAAAAAAGGGATAAAAAATTCAAAAAAAAATTCGTCAAATATCTAGTATCATTTTATTTTATCTTTTTTAGTATTTTACTACCAAAATGATTGCGAGGAAAAAAAAAGAAGGTCAATTAAGAGGAAAAATTTTGGAGCTTAAAGTCGTGAGCGAATATTTTTCTTGATTTTTGACCAACATATGTGCAATAGATAATTTTTTATTGACGGTACAGATCACTCACATACGCATTTATCGTTAAAAAATTAATAGTCGTTATCTATTAGACTGTTATAAAATAAAATTGATATTTTAGAGTGTAATGAAAAAAAATATATAGTTAAGGATACAAAATAAAACAAAAAAAATAGTTCAAAGGATAAAATATAATTTATCCAAAATAAATCCATAAGGCGATCTAAAATGTTAATATAACGTCGTCCAAAGAACACTTTATTTTATCACAAAACGACAAGTGTTTTTGGTGCTTCGGATTTAAGATTCCCTCAACGTGTGGACCATTTGAGAGATGAGTGCTTTGTCAGAGAGAGAGACAGCAATTCAACCCAGTAGCTTCTGTTAACCAGGTCAAAAAAATTCAATCCACCCATCTCTCAACCCAATTTCTGTTAACCATTTCAAAAAAATTCAAACCAATCTTTTGACATGGTTCACCAACTCTAAACCATGTTAAAAAATTGGTCCTCTCTACCAATCCTCAATGTACAGCGACAACTTAATGCCAGTCGGCGGAAAAGCCCACAACAGAAGGAAGGAGAAGGGGGAGACCAATTGCCTTTGTTGAGTTTGAGCCTTCGTGTGGCTGAGCTGATCGAGGAGATCGATCCCGGCCCCTCGCCTGAGTTGAGCTGCTGTGCGTCTGGACTGGAGAAGATGGAAGAGAAGCCTGGGAGCTTGGTTGATTTATTTAGGACTAAAATTACCCAAAAAAATTATGTTTTTTATTTATATGATTTAATATTTGAACCGCTTGGCTTTGTAAACCGGCCGGTTTATTGGTTTTCTCAAAAATCGCCGGTTTTACAATTCTTTATCTATTTAGTTGCCCTGACAGTCTTTTTATCTACCCGAACTGGTCTAGGGCCCGATTCACCAATTCTTCGGTTTCGATCATCGGTCTGGTTTGATTCTGATAACATTCTCTCTCGTTTAATGGAACTTGCCTACTCTTTTTACTTTCTTGGGTGTCACGGTCTACACAAGTCCATGGGTGTGTTTCATGCGTATATGAATAGATGGGTGAGATGTATGAAAGGCGCCACCCCATGTCTCTCTGTTTTGGACCATGGTGCCTCGCGAAATTTTCTGTAAATCTATATCTAAAGTATTTTAGATGAAATTTTTTTGAATTTCTCTTTTGTCTTTAAACAAAATTATAAGGACAATCATACATCACACTAATAATTTGATCTAAATACAAAAATTTTTGAATTTCTATTTTATTTTTTAAAAAATATATGAAGACACTTATGGCTTAAATCATAAAAAATTGATCTTGTGTCTACCCTTAAAGAAACCTACAAATTCAATGATTACCAATATATCTATACCTATCTATACTACTTCTACAATGTTATTAAACCAAGAAAATTACCTTTATTATTCTCAAACAATTATATAAAATCAAATTAGTGTTATTTTCTTTCATTCCCGTCTTCTATTCTACATTAAAATACCTATAGTCAAGAAAACTCCTCCGATTTTTCACGACTCCATCTCTACCAAAAATTAAACTCTATTTTCATACTTTTCATTCAGTTTTAACTTTTAGACTTCTAGAATAAATTTAACTTCTAACTATTAGTATTAGACTTCTAGAATGAATGGTTTTAATCAAATAATAGTTTAGTTAACTTTTGGTTTAGACTTGCAAAGTATATAGTGAAAATTGGAAATGAGTCCCCCTAAATGTACTTGTTTGGAGATAAGTCTTTGTAAGGAAACTTATAAGGGGCTAAGTTCATGTTTAAAATTATATGTAATGATTNATTTGTTGTATTTCTAATATTATAGTCAGTATTTTTAATGTAATTGGACTCGAATTTGTCATATTTTTAATATTACACTTATATAAACGATTCAAATTTATCACATTTTTAATGTTACAGTGGAATGCTTTGTGTTATGATTAGTCTCTTGCAACTTTATGGGTTGAATTTTTCATAATTGTTAAGACAATAAAATACATATTTGAAACTCAAAATAATCCACGTGTATTGACNTATATGTAATGATTTAAGTCCACTTTTTTATTCTATCTCAAAAATATCATTCCGTAAAAGGAAGTTAATATTTTCTCTCTTATATCTATCTATATCCATATATAAGTTAAGAGTTTGACTAATATTAAATTTTTCTTCTCTCTTATTTATCTATATCCATATATATATATATATAAAGTAATATTAAAAAAAATAGTATCATTCAAATACAAAAAAAAAAAAAGTTATTATGAATTTGAATAGTAAAATTCAAATTCATATTACTATTTTTTTTGTTATGTTACTGTTCATGTTACTGTTTTTATTGAGTATGTTATTGTTCATGTACTATTATTTTTGAGTATGTTACTGTGTTTTGTTAACCATGTTACTACTATTATTTTCTTGAATATTAGTATTCAATGTTACTATTTTTTTTTTGAATATTACTATTTTTTGTATTGAATGGTACTATTTTTTTGTGCTTGAATTTGAGAGACATAATTGTTGTTAAGTATGTTACAGTTTTTTTTAAACATGTTACTATTTTTGTTGAACATGTTACTGTTGTTATTCTTTAAAAATATTAATATTGAATGTTTCAATTTTTTTTATGTTTAAATGTTACTATTTTTTTTGTGTTTAAATGTATTATTTTTTGTGTCCAAATGATAACTTTTTTTTGTATTTGAATGTTACTATTTTTATTTTTAATGTTACTATATATATACATATATATAACCTATATATAAATAGATAAGTGAGAGGAAAAATTTTAATGTTAGTTAAACTCTTAACATATATATGGATATAGATAGATATGAGAGAGAAAATATTTTAATGTTAGTGAAACTCTTAAGATTTAAGAATATTTAATTTTTAGTTTTATTTCACTTTTAAAGAGAATAGATAGTATGATAAAATTGACAAAAAACGGATTTTATAACAAATAAGTTTCCTTGACGGATTTAAGTCTAAACAAATCCATATAAGAGAACCGGGCTCCAAATTTCCCAAGTATATATTCCACTACCCATGGTCTTGATGTTTTTATAAGGTTTATCGTTCCTTAGAGACAATTCCCAGCAAGCCGCCAATTCTAGTAGCTATGATGATAGTTTTTATTTTCCACCAGCTACCATGATATCTTGCTTCAATCTTTCATTTTTGTCATGTACTTGTTTTAGTGATTTGTATAGAAAACTAGGAGCATTTATGACTTTTTGACTTGATTTTAATTGATAGAGAAAATTTATGTAATAGACATTCTGATAAACTATGCATTCTTTACCTTAATGTGGATTTTTTTGATCATTTTACTTGTTAAGAAAGTCTTTTGTACATCTTTTTGTCTACCTAGAGTTTCAAAATTATTGGTACATTGTGAAATTCAATAGGAAATATTGTGGTGGTTGACTCCATTTTTGGATTGTTTTGTAAAGTGAGGCTAATAATAGAAGCAAATAATGTTGTTATTATTGGGTTGTTCTAATTTTCAATTAAAATTTATTTCTTTTTCTTTCGATTAAAGGAATAGATTTTCCATTGTTTTTTTTTGTGTGTGTTGTTTGGTCCCAAAATTAGACTTGTTTAGTGTCTTGCATTGTTTGTATAATTATTTGATATTTATATGAAATATGAATTACTCGAATTTGTTGTATTTCTAATATTATAGTCAGTATTTTTAATGTAATTGGACTCGAATTAGTCATATTTTTAATATTACACTTATATAAACGATTCAAATTTATCACATTTTTAATGTTACAGTGGAATGTTTTGTGTTATGATTAGTCTCTTGCAACTTTATGGGTTGAATTTTTCATAATTGTTAAGACAATAAAATACATATTTGAAACTCAAAATAATCCACGTGTATTGACACGTGCACAACAACCAGTTATTACTTATAAAGTCTCTTGAAGTGAAAAGCTTTTGTTTTTCTTTTAAGCTTAATTAATTTTTAAAAGGCAATTTCATCCCCAGACTCTAACAACTTGAGAAACATATGATTATTTCTTGTACACTTTTAATGCATCATTTTAAAGGCAATAGATTAAAATTTTAAAAGATAAATAATTGCAATATTAAAATAACCTTTTCACATTCCCTCTCAAGTCTCAAGTAGTATAGATCTTTTCTCTTGGCCGAACTGTGGATATACTATGTCTAATTGTCAAGTGTAAACTTTTGAATTACTAAATTAACCCTAACTTCTTTATTGGGACTGTTAAAAACACTCTTCATGTGGACACTTGCATTGCTGCTAACGCCTAATGTATTCAATCCCAAAGCTCAATTGACAAATGCTACATTTTGTAATTGGAAACTTGCCATATTCCCACCACGGGTCAGGAAGTATGCTTCCATCAATTTTTTTGCTTTAACCTACTTGTAGAGAAAAAGAGATGAAAGAAACCAACAAACCATAGAGATGAGTTCGTGCATATAGTAATCGTTCACAAAACACAATCATTGTAAGTTAAGCGCATAAAAGGGAAGTATGTATCATAGGGTTTGTACTGTTGTTTTGTTTAGAGTGTTTTTTGAGGATTTTAATTTGTTTGAACTGGTTGTTGGGTCTATTAATCATTTTCTCAACAGCTTGAAAACTTGAATAATCTAGATTATGTAATGGAAATGACATCTCTTTTCCCCAAGATGCTAAAATTTTCTCAATTATCCATCCAAAACTTTGTGAGGTCCTAATCAGTCTCTATCTCTCTTTTTATACAGTCTTTCTGATATGTTATAGGGTTTACCTTTTGTCCAGAAATCAACAATTTCTAGGTTATATGTACATTGATGACCAAGTTAGAAGCCAAGCCCGCCGAATAAGCTGGTATCCACCTCCAATCAAGCGAAAAGATGGTGTTGCTTGGACAAGAACATATAACTGGAGCAATGGAGTGTGCAGACAATCCGAAGAAAACCCACTGGAATTGTGTGAGGTACTTCTCTTTTGTTCCATTTGATCATCTCCACAAATGAATATTCAATTATGGTATGGTCTTAAGTATGAGGTACATCCATCTTGTTCCTAACATTCTGAATTCACTATGCATAATGACGAACCCAATTTCAATTATGTGAGGCCCAACCAATTAATTAAGTCTAAATTAGCTACAAAGTGGGTCAAGCCATATTCATGGTTTCGGCTCAATCCAAAGATCAAGAAGTCTAAGAAGATTAGCGCACGTGAGGAGCAATCATCCGGATAGTCACTCTACAAGATCGAGACTATCTCTAATTGTTCCTATCATAGTTGTAGCTATCCTCTCCTAAAAGCTAATAACCTACCTATCAAATTACTGCCTCAACTAAGGCTCTATGCCTATAAATTATAAGTTCTCTCTACATGAGAGTGACATCTCTCTACACACCTCCACACAACTATTTTTCTCTCCTAGCTAGCCAACCTCTCCTAGAGCTTACATTTGCTCTCTCCCTCTCTCACACCTTATTTTATTAATAAAAGTCTTCGATCACCGTTGCTGCCTTCGGAAGTGGAGTAGGTCTCCCTGACCGAACCACTATATGTGTTGACCTAATAATTGTCTTTTGTTATTGATTATTTCATTAATTATTCTGAACCGTACACTCGACTGTTAATTGTGCATAAACTTGTTTTGTGCATCATCAGTTTGGCGCTGTCTGTGAGAAACGACTGAATTTTCTACTACCTTGATATTCTCTTTTAAATCCATGACAATTACAACCATGTCGTTGAATCAACAATTGGAGAACAACAACCCAACCTGCCAAGAGGAAGCTTCGCCTCCGCCTGCACCAACAGAATCGTCCACTACAACAATTCTTGTGGTCGGACAACAACTTTTGGAGACTATGCAGTTGTTGGTAAGTCAAAACCAACAAATTATACAATTAATGCTCGCCTCGGGAGGCATCGCCCCTCAGCCTATGGGAACAGTACACCCTCCAATTGGAGAAGTGCCACAACCTCCCCACTTTAGGTGCCAATGCGCTCCCTACTATGACACCCAACACCATGAGTCCACCCACTACTCGTAGGCACCTCACATGTTTCCCCTCCTCATGTACCTGCTCCTTGGGGTGCACATGGGCCAGGTCGGGCTAGGCTCGTGAAATTTTTTTTCGGACCGAACCTGGGTAGTGTAGGTCTAAGCCTTTACCTAAGTGAGTTATCGGGCGGGCCGACCTTCGAGTAGGGGTAGGTTACCCGCAGCCCAACCTACGAGCCAATGGGCGGCCTGCATGAGAGCTTTTTTATATACAACTACATTTAAAAATAATGAATATTTTTTTAACTTAATATTTGTGTAAATTATATTTTTAAATCAAAATAGAGTCAAAATGGATAAAAATAAAATAATGAATATTTTTATTTTTAATTAGGGGATGAACTACATCCAATAAAATGAATACATCCTAACTAGGTTGACACCTACTCACTTATTTATCATTTGCATTACTCTACTCTTTAAAATTTGTATACTTAATACATGAAAAATAAAATAATATATTGTTTATAGTATCTAAAATTTTAAAACTTCAAATTCTGACATTGGAAGACTTATTTCAAAGTTTCAAATTTAATGGTCTAGTTTGGCGGGCGGGTTTTTTTGCCAGGCTTCAGGTCGGATAATGGGTTTGGGGGCAAATCCAAACTATATTTTTAAGGAAATTGGGTTTAGACTCAGGTAGGCCAACTATCGGGCCTATCGAATTTTGGACCTATTTTTTTCGGGCTGAATAACGGGACCCGTGAGTAATCCAGCCCATTGACACCCCCACTTGCTCCACATGCAGCCGACCATCCTGGGTAAGAGGATGAGGGGGAGAATCGGTATCCAGATCATGAAAGCTACTACAATGATCTAATGGAGGATGTCCCTAACTAATGAGACGAGAAGATCAAGAAGGTGCAAAACCAGCTTGGTGATGCCTTTAATGCCATCAAAGTACAGGCACCAGAAACGGTAGATTATTTGGTAAGGCTTACTAACACTCCATTTGTTGCGGATGTTGTCAATTATCTCTTACCCTTGAAGTTCAAGATGTCTGCCACCGAGATCTTTGATGGCACCAAGGACCCCCTAGATCATCTCGACACATATAAATCTGTCATGCAACTCCACAACATGCCTGATAAGATTATGTGTAGAGTTTTCCCTACCATCTTAAAGGGATCTGCTCGACAATGGTTCACGAAGCTCAAACCCTATTCTATCCACTTATTCGCAGACCTGAGCAAATCCTTCATTTCCCACTTCATTAGGGGATGCTAACACCAGAAGCTGGTTACCAACCTACTCATCATCAAGCAGTACCGAGATGAAAGCCTTAAGAGCTGCCTCACTCGTTTTAATGAGGAGGCTCTCCAGATCGAGGAGCCAAATGATAAGGTAACCATGACCGCCTTTATTGTAGGCCTGCGCTCCTCTAACTTTATGTTCTCTATCCTGAAGATGCCCCTCTAGCATGATCGAGCTGTTGTTAAGGGCATAGAAGTACATGAATACCCACGAGGACAAACGAGAGACAAAGAACAAGAGAAATAGGAAAGAGAGAGTCTTTGTCAAGGACTGCCTCGGTCCCATACCCCAAAGAGAATAGTAGGCCTTCACACCTCTCAATGCCTCGGTGGAGCACATCCTGTTCCAGTTACAAGACGACCTTACGCTCCACTGGTCAGGGAAGATGAAGTTTGCCCCAAACCGTAGGAATCTAAACAAATACTGTCGCTTCCACTGCGATCATGACCACGACACTAATGACTGCTTTGAGTTAAAGAGGTTAATCGAGAAGCTTATTTAGTGTGGTCAGTTACGGCAGTATGTTGCTGGCCGAGGATAGGCCCCACCCCCTAATAGAAATTAGGAGGACCGAGAGTGCTAGCAACCTCTCGGAGAAATTCAAACGATCTCTGGAGGATTAGGAAGAGGAGGTGACTCAAACTTTGTCAGGAAAGCACACACCAGAAAAGCCAAGCAGGTAGAGTTGCATGACTCTCACCCAACAAAGATGCCCCGACACAAGGAAGAAAAGGTCATCACCTTTCTCAGACAGGGACCTCAAGGGAATCCAAATCCCTCACGATGATCCTCTAGTCTTAACCATTATGGCAGCCAACTATCAGGTTAAGAAAATTCTGGTCAATAGCGGCAGCTCAGCTAATATCCTATTCGCACCAGCCTTTGACAACCTCCATCTTGGCAAGGAGAGATTGCAACCTGTCATAACTCCCCTTGTTGGCTTCTTAGGGGATAGGGTTTATCCCTTGGGTTCCATCACCCTGCCAGTCACAACAAGGACAGTGCCAAGAAGTTCTACCATCATGATGAACTTCCATGTATTGGACTGTTCCTCTACCTACAACATCATTCTTGGATGCCCCTGCACTCAACATCCTAAGGGCAGTGCCATTTAGGGCTGTGCAAAATACTCGATAACCTGACAATTGATCCGAAACTGACCATTTTGAACAAAAAATTGGGCGGGTAATATTTATTACGGGTCAATTTTGGAAGAAAATACTGATTAACTGATAAAATCGGTTCGGCTTCGGATACCTATAAGTCCAAACCCGAAATAACAGACCCACCCGAATAGTATTTAATAATATATATAGAGAGAGAGAGACACACACACACACACACATATACACTCTAGAGTCTAGTTTGGATTTGTCCTTTAAAAAAATTAAAAAACAAAAATATAAAAGCAAACTAACCCTACTTTCACTATCTCAGTCTCTCTTTTCTTCCGATTTTCGCTGCTTCTCTCTTCTCTTTATTACAAACGAAAAAACCCCTATTTTCTTCTACTATTCTTCATCTATGGATCCACCATCGACTATAGAATGACATCAATGATCGAGTAGAAGTATGTTTCAGCCCTATCGAGCAGATTTGAAGACTCAAGGTCAAATGGTGCCATCAACTATCGAGTAGAAGTAGATCTCAACCATATCGAACAAATCTCAACCCTATCGATCTTAACCCTATCGAGCAGATCTTAACCCTTTTTTCACTGATTGAGTCTTTGATTATCCATTATCTCCGATTATCGAGCAGATCTCTGATTTTTCGTTAGTCTTAAACTCACTGCCATCAATTTCTTTTTTCTTTTTTTTCCTTGCTCTCTAATTTCTTTCACACATTTTTTGATCTCTGATTTCTGATCTTCACACAAAAAATTTCTTTATTTGAACTGAACAAGTTCATATTGAATTACGCAACTCAGGTTGCTTCAAAAAACAAGACTTGATCTCTGATTTCTTTGACTATTCTAGTCTTGATCTCTAATTTTCTTTGGTCTTGAAAATCACTCAGTGAGTTTTTTCCTTTTCTACTTTAAAGTTGAAACTCAGTCACTGCCATTAATGTTTTTTATTTTTTTTATTTTTTCCTTGCTCTCTAATTTCTTATACTCATTTTTTGAATACATTTTTTTTTGGTCTTGAAACTCACTACTTGAAAGCAGTGAGTTTTTCCTTTTTTACTTGAAACTCACTATTTGGTCTTGAAACTCAATCACTGCCATCATTTTTTTTTCATTTTTTCCTTGCTCTCTAATTTCTTATACACATTTTTTGAATACATTTTTTTTGTCTTGAAACTCACTGCTTCACTTTATCTCTGTGCAACGATCGATTTAAGCTTGCATGATTAATTTGTTTGCACTCTAGCTCTGGAATTTTTTTATAAGCTTGCATGATTAATTTGTTCAATTTATTTTTTTATTTAGATGGAGGGGAATACAACTTTGGCTGATGCTACACAAGTGATTGATGACCCTATGGAGACTAATGAGAATGAGAAATCTGAAAATAAAAAACCAGGGAAGTCAAAAGTGTGGAATCATTTAAAACTGCTAGATAGGAGAAAAGGCCAAGTTCGCAGGGTGGAGTGCAAATACTATCACAAGGTTTATCAATGTGATTCAAAGAAGCATGGTATGTCATCTCTTACATTTCATGTGAACCACAGCTACACAAAATTTCCTTGTAGAAATGTGAATAAAAGTCAACAATTGTTAAGTTTTGAGAAAAAATCAAAGGGAGATTTAGGTCTTAGCAATGTCGTGATTCATAAGTTTAATCAAGAAACTTCAAGACTGAAACTTGCAAAAATGGTTATTATGGATGAATTGTCTTTTCGAGTTGTGGAAGCCCATTGCTTTAAAAAAAATTGTAGGACACTAGAGCCAAAGTTCCAAAATTTGCCTCGCACTACTGTTGCTAGAGACTGCATCAAACTTTATCAAAATGAAAGGGATAAGTTACAAAAAATTCTTGGGTCCTCGACTAATAGGTTTAGTTTCACAACTGATACATGGACTTCTATTCAAAACCTTAATTATATGTGTCTTACTGCTCACTTCATTGATGACAATTGGAAATTAAACAAAAGAATTATAAACTTTTGTTTTAATTCCTAATCATAAAGGGGACATAATTGGGAAACAATTGGAGGCTTGTTTGCTTGCATGTGGTATTAACAAGATTTGTACAATCACAGTTGATAATGCATCCTCAAATGATGTTGCTATAAATTACTTAAGAAGACACATCAAGGGTAATATATTAGAAGGTGAGTCCCTTCACATGAGGTGTTGTGCACATATCTTAAACCTTGTCGTGAGTGAGGGATTAAAAGAAAATAATGATTCTATCATAAGGGTGCGAAATGCTGTGAGGTATGTGAGGTTATCTCCTGCAAGGATGGAAAAATTTAAAAGATGTGTGGACAAAGAAAGAATTGATTGTAAGACTTTGGTGTGCCTTGATGTTTCAACTAGATGGACCTCCACTTGTCTAATGCTTAAGGCTACACAGAAATATCCAAAGACCTTTGAAAGATTAGAGGATGATGATGGTCAATATGTCTCTTACTTTAGTGAAGGGACATTAGGGCCTCCTTGGTCTTTAGATTGAGAAAACGTGAGGGTTCTTGTGAAATTTCTAAATACTTTCTATGATTCCACTTTGTGAATTTCTGGGTCCTTGTATGTCACATGCAATTTACTTTTTCAAGAGCTTTGTATTGTTCAAACTAGTTTGTCCAAAATATGTGAGAATCGTGATCCTTTTTGAGTGTCATAGCAATGAGTATGAAGAAGAAGTATGATAAATATTGGGGAAACATTAAAAAGATGAATTTATTGATATTTGTTGCTGTTTTACTGGATCCATGATGTAAGTTGGGTGCATTATCATTTTGGTTCAAACAAAAACTTTGATGCAAACAGTAATGAGGTGGAGGAAATGTTGGGCAAAGTAAAAAATATGTTTCAACAGTTGTATGATGAGTATGCATTAGTTTTTGGAAATTCTAGTGAGGTACAGTCGCGAAATGCCTCTAATCCTCCTTTATGTGACCCTGGTTCTTCAAGTGTGAGTGTTGTAGATACTAGCCAGGCCTTTTGGCATATATATGCTTAGTTTGAATCAAGTAGTGCTTAATTGGAGACTAAATCTTAGGTTGACTAGTATTTGAGTGATGGTTGTGAGGCAAACAATCCAGAATTTGACATTTTTAACTGGTAGAAACTGAATTCAGCTAAGTATGCCATCCTTTCTCATGTTGCAAAAGATGTGTTAGTTATTCCAATATCCACAGTTGCTTCTGAGTATGCATTTAGTACAGGAGGGCGCGTACTAGACCCATTTTGAAGTTCATTATCCCCAAAAATAGTCGAGGCAATTGTTTGTGCACAGAATTGGTTAAAAGATCTAAATCTTTTTTATGACCGAGATGCAATGGATTACATGGAAATCATTGAACTTGACTCAAGTAACATATATATTGTTTTATTTTTTCAACTCGTTATTATTCTTTATTATAGAATGTTAGTTCTCTAAATAAAATCATATCTTTTTTATGTTTTATCTTAGAACTGGATGGGAGTGCAACTCATGCGACTGTTATTGATGATTGTATTTAGGCTACTGCTTTTGGCAAAAAAACATCTTTGGTATGTTTTTAATGTGATTTAGTATGTCCTTTATGTTCTTAATATTAAGTATTTTGTTAAGAATCATGGTGTTGTCTATAAATCTGTGTTTGCACTACTTCCCTTGCAGGTTATATGACTGTTCAGAATGACTGACTGTTGATAGTCCTAATTTTTGGAATGATGAACTAGATTTCTGGAATGGTTGATGAGCACATAATATTGCATATTTAATGACCTCATTACATGCATTTTTACTTAACTTTTCATTTAATTACTTCGAGTTAGTCAAAGTTATGAATAATGTGGAAATTTTTGTGTTGCAGGTAATTATAGCATAAACGATGGCTTTTAGAGCTTTGCAACTAAGTGTGAATGAGTGGTGAAGAGATGGACACATTACATGAGGATTGGGAGGCTTGGAAGGTGAAGAAAGCAAGAAAAAAATGCATTTGGAAGAAAATCTTCCGGAACGTCTAGCCCACTGGAATTGAAAAAGTGCAAAACATGACATTCTGTTTACATAACCTTCTGTTTTCACCATTTTTTACCATGATCCACTTCGAATCTGAAAATGTGAAAATCATAAAAATTGTAGATCTAGATGTCCTATGTATGGTTTCAAAATTTTAGCTCAATCGGATGGTTGAATCAAAAGTTATGACAATTCTACGAAAACTGGTCCTGAGATGTCACCTTCCAGAAGGTTTAGCCTTCCGAAATGAACCTTCTGGAAGGTTTGCATCGACCTTCCGGAATATTTTTCCTAGAATGCCCAGAAATCCTGCAACTCATGCTCCACTTTCTTGGGGGTCCCACCATTGATTCTCCCACTTATCCGCTGACATCCCTTACACATCTACATGCCTCCCATCACCCATGCTTGGACTTTGAGGCAATGACATTAACGATAATGAGGGAGAAGGGGGCTGCTAGGGGGAGTTGCAGGCCAAGCTCTTCCTAGCTTGTACAATGCATCAAATCACCTCCTATGGATGGGAAGCCTGCTCCCACAGGCTAGGGGAGCCTTATGGACAACAATGCATCATTCACACACCATATATTCAACATTCCACAAGCTTTGATAGGGAGGCTTCCAAAGCTTAGAAAGCTCCAAGGAAGAAGATGAATAGTAGAAATACAAAGCTTATGTTTTTTGCATTTTCTTCCCCATTTTAGTTGTAGTAAACTTTAAATCTCTTGTAATCCTTAACTATTGCACTTTAATCTTAGCTATTTCAAGTATATTTCAAGTTTAGTTACATGTTCTTCAATCCATTATTGTTGCTTTCAAGTTTTACATGTCAAGCTTTTAAAATGGGTATTGAATATTTTTCTTCAAAATTTAAGATTTCTTGCATTAAGCTAAGTTCCAATCTTCATTTCTTGATTATGTTTCTTTAAATTATGCAATTCTTTTATACTTTCATGAGTAGCTAGATTTTAAGTTGGGTAATCTAAGGGAGAACTCCTCTTGGGCATGCCATTTCAACTCATTTTCTTTTTTCTTCGTAGTGTACGTTGATTCGGTTTGACTGAGTTGAGTGTGGACGTGGTTATGAGTCTTTGATATATCGTAGACTTGTCATGGGTTATGCTTGAATCCTCACCTCCATCTTAGTCCCTTGTTTCCCGCGAATCAATCGAACATTTAGACACCATTGGAAGAAGGTTTTGAGTTGAGTTGACATTCTCATTGGAATGACCCATTTGGATTAGCCAACATTTGTTTTCTATTTCATTTTCACCAAGAACACAAATCACAAACCAAACTCAAACATCAAAGATTTTTACACTTTTCCATTTTTACAAAAATCACCTTCACACAACTTGACCTCCTTACCTGAGGAGACAACCTTAGAATACTTTTTCAAGTAAAAAATGACACTCAAAAGTCTCTCTGCGCTTGGGGAGCACTTTTGTTCACACACACATTTTGTACATTTCATTCCACTATTCCATTTACCCCATTTCTTGCATTATCCCGAGGGAGAGTGACACTCCCCTATCCGCATAAGCCATACACACATTGAGGGTGATGTCCAGAGAATAGGGTATATAACAAAAACCATCAAGCAATGGTGCATTGTAGATTTTTGAAGCATGCTGACTACTGACTTTTGTATTTAGACTACTGATTTTTTGTGGTGTAAATTGTTTACCTATTTTGATTGTTGTGATTGTATAACTATTTTTGAAGCAAACTTGCATAGTTGCTGCAGCCTACAGTTTATTTTCATTTTAATGATGATTTTTTTTTCTCTTATTTGATTGAGTTATAGGTTGTAAAATAATTCATGGTACGATAAAAAAAATACGAAATAGGTTGGGCCTCAAATGATGGATAACATATGAAATGATTTTGGGCTTGAAAAGGATTTTTGTATGCAATTTAAGTTTATAGATATGCTGGGCAAATTAATTGAGCCTGGGCCAAAGGAATCTTAGGTTTACTATAGAATTTAAGTATGGGCTTGAAAATGATGTTTTGAATCCAATTTAAGTTTATACACCTGCTAGACAAATAAAATGGCTTGGGCTTGGGCTTAAATAAACCTGCTAGATAAATTAAGCCCACCCGTTAGCTAACTTGTAAACCGACTGATATTCAAGGTCAATTTTCGGTTCGGTTGAACTTGTAATTCGGTTTGGCTCGGTTTATGTTTTCTACTTTCGACTATAATTGGGTCGGCTGGCAGAAGTAGCCACTTCTGACCCTAACAGTCGGTTGAACACCCCTAGTGCCGTCCACCTACCACCTACTCCTCAGTTTCCTAACCCCTAGTGAAATCAGAGAAGTCAGAGGAGACTAGGTCTCTGCCAAGGAATGCTATATGGCCTCTATGAGGGTCAGGAGGCCACAGGAGACCCTCCAAGTTGAAGTATCGGACCCTCAGGATGACAACACCTTGGAGAGTAGGGAACCAACAGAAGAAATTCAACCAGTAGAGCCAGATGAAAGCCTTCCAAAGAGGAGAATCTATATTGGTTCCTCACTTTCCCAAGAGCAAGCATCTGACTTGGTAGACTTCCTCAGGTGGAACATGGATGTTTTCATCTAGTCCCACGAAGACCTGAAGGGCATCAACCCCGAAGTGGCCTCCCACCAGGTCACACCGACTCAATGTCAATCCTAAGTACAAACCCGTCCGCCAAAAGTTGAGGAATATAAGTGCTGAGAAAGGTCAAACCATGGAAAAAGAAGTGGAAAAACTACTAGAAAATGGGTCAGTAAGGGAGGTAGTCTACCCAGACTGGTTATTAAACATAGTGATGGTTATGAAGGCCAACGGGAAATGACGCCTCTACGTGAATTTCACGGAGCTCAATAAAGTATGTCCCAAAGACAGTTATCCTCTCCCACGCATCGATCTCCTAATTGATGTCACTGTAGAACACAAGCTCTTGAGCTTTTTGGATGCTTACTCTGGATACAATCAGATTAGCATGTTCCCTCTAGATTAGGAGAAAACCTCCTTCATCACCTGAAGGGCACCTACTGCTATAGGGTGATGCCTTTTAGACTTAAGAATACTGGAGTCGCGTACTAGTGCCTCATGAATACGATGTTCGAGGTACATATTGGGAAGACCATGAAAGTCTTTATGGACAACATGTTGGTGAAAAGCATGGCCATGCTAGACCATGTGACACATTTGCAGGAAACCTTTGACCTCCTAAGAGCCTACAGGATGAAGCTGAATCCTGAAAAGTGCACTTTTGGTGCTAGTTTAGGAAATTCTTAGGCTTCATGGTCAATAAAAGGGGCATTGAGACCAACCAAGACAAGATCAGAGCTATCTTGGAGATGAAATCTCCAGCCTCTGTGAAGGAGGTCCAACACCTTAACGGAAGAATAATAGTCCTCAACAGGTTTGTCTCAAGATTAGCGGACAAGTGTCTATCCTTCTTTAAAATCCTCCAAAAATCTTTGCAGTGGGGACCAAATATAGATGAGGCCTTCTAAAAGTTAAAGGCCTACCTCGTTACACCCCTTTGCTCTTCCGTGCCATACCAGGAAAAACCTTATATATTTACCTCCCTACCTCGTCCACTGTTGTGAACTCCATCCTTGTCAGGGAGGATGGAGCCATCAAGAAGGGGGAGGATGGAGCCATCAAGAAGCCTATGTACCATGTAAGTAGGGTATACTGAGGGTGGAGGTAAGTTACTCAGAGCTTGAGAAATTGGCTTTCGCACTTGTCACCGCCGCTAGGCACCTACGCCATTACTTTCAGAGCTATACCATTGTGGTTGTTACAGATCAATCACTCAAGAGAATTTTGGAAAAACTTGATGTGTTTGGTCGACTACTCAAATGGGCCGTCGAGTTGAGTGAGTTTGATGGGCAGTACCAGCCAAGGGCAACCATAAAAGTGCAAACAATTGTGGACTTTGTGGCCAAGTCTACACCACCATAGGAATCCTAAGAAGAAGTATCATGCGCCCTTGTGCTCACTTGCTCAATACATAATGCCTCCCCTCATCATGAGGCAAGCGCAATCATCATCCCTAGAAAACCTGACGTCCTGGAAATAGTCCCTAAAGTCCAGACCCTGAGGCCAAAAGCCTCCACCTCCTTTGTACCTGCTCCACCAGAGCCCTCAATCCCCTCGCTGCCTACAACTCAATCTATTGTACCATGCTGGAGACTGTACATAGATGGATCTTCCACTAGTGAGGGCGGCGACGCAGAACTAGTACTGATCAGCCCCCATGACACTCCACCCAAGTATGCTGCCTTCCTCCACTTTCCAACATCAAACAACCAAGCTGAATATAAGACCCTCATATCATACTTAAAGCTTGTAATATAGATGGAAGCCCTCTGCCTAACAGCTTACAACGATTCACAACTAATAGTCAATCACGTAAAGGGAGACTTTGAAGCGAAAGAGGAAAAGATGCAAGAATACATGTCAATAGTCTGAGCTTTATTGACAAAATTTAACCATTTCCAGACCCATCACGTGCCTAGAGAGGAGAACACCATGGTAGATGCCCTCGCCAAGTTTGCATCTGCCAATATACTCGTGGGCCCAACACTAACAGACCACTAGTTTGAGCCAAGCAAGCTCAAAGCAGAGGATGATGATGTTAATTGTGCATCCTTTGAAACCAACTGGATGACACCCAAATGAGCCTACCTAGAGGAAGACGCTCTCCCAAACAACCCATCTGAAGCCAAAGAGATAAGAACGAGAGCATCTAGGTACGTCATCCTCTGTGACACTCTCTACAAGAAAAGTTATTCACTACCACTACTCCGCTGCCTCACCCCCAAGAAAACAAATTATACCCTAAGGGAGATCCATGAGGGAATATGTGTAAACCACTTAGGAGGGCGTGTATTAGCTCACAAGGCAGTAAGTTAAGACTATTACTAGCCTAGCATGATCAGAGATGTCTGCGAGTTCATAAGGAAATGTGATAAGTGTCAGCGCTTTGCAACTATGCTTAGACAGCCACCAGAGGAGCTCACCACCATCCAGAGCCCGTGGCCTTTCTTTATGTGGGGGATTGACATCTTAGGTTCTCTACCCATGAGTCAGGGCCAGTGCAAATTTGTGGTGGTAGTCATCGACTACTTCACAAAATGGGCAGAAATCGAGGCCTTAGCCAAGATAACAGACCAAAAGGTGAAAGACTTCATCTAGAGGAGCATAGTCTGCCGCTTCAGAATACCTTATGCAATTGTAAGCGATAATGCCAAGCAGTTTGATAATAAACTCCTTAACAGCTTCTGCACTGACCTACAGATCAAGTAGCCCCATTCCAGCCTAGCCTATCCATAGGTGAATGGACAGGTGGAGGTCATTGTCAGAACCATCATCCACAACCTGAAAAACCATATTGGAGAGTGCAAAGGGGCGATGGGTGGATGAACTCCCAAGAGTACTATGGGCTTACTAGACAACGCCAAGAAGCCCCACGAGTGAGACCTTTTTCTTCTTAGCCTACAAGACAGAGACGACCATACCAGTTGAGATTGTGGTACACCTTTTTAGGGTCAAACACCATAACCCTACCACATCAACCTCGACTTGGTAGAGGAGGAGAAGAAGATAGTCATGCTTAGGAATGCAAAGTACAAGTGTCGCATGACCAAGTACTACAACTCAAGGGTAAAGCCCTCGCTCCTTCTTGCTTGGGGACCTAATCTTAAAAAAGGTCATCGTATTTACCTAAGACTCTTGGAAAGAGAAACTAGACCCAAACTGGGAAGGACCTCACACGGTCATGGAAGTTGTAAGACTAGGCACCTACAGAATTCAAAATTCTTAGGAGAAAGTCCTGCCCATCCATGGAACGCAGAGCACCTAAAGAGATATTACCAATAGCTGGGGGCAAGATAGTGGATGTACAAGTCAGTAGTCACCATTTAAACTATATCTTGTTGTTTTAGTCAATTTTCGTTGTTATCTACTTTAGATTATGAAATAAAATTTTGCAAGATATTACCTTTTTCAAAAGTTGTCTCTCATTCCATAGAAATTCATAAACTATTTACAAAAGATAGAACATGATTTGTCAACAAAAAGAGAAACATGTGGGTAAAAGTACGGTACTCTTGACAATCACTCACTACTCCCCGATCTACTCTCATCAAAGCTCTCTTTCTTGTCATCAGTCCCTGGTGCCTCATAGAGGATGAAGCCAAAAAATTCATAGGCAAAAAAATTTGCTAAGACCTTCTCCTTAAGGTCCTCATAATAATCGATAAAGGCGCTTTCCACGGCCCTCTTAGCAGCGTCCATCTTCTTCTCCATCTCAACGAAGTGAGCCTCTGCCCCAGTAGCTCTCTCAAGAGCTGCTTGAAGGTCAGGCTCTGCCACGATAGCCCTCTCCAAAGCTATCCGTAGCTTGACCTCTACTCTAGTGATCCTCTTAAGGGACGCTCGCAGCTATGTCTCTGCTCTCACGTAGGCAAACTCTTTGTTAGCCTTCAGTTGGACGGCCCTCTCACGGGGCACCAAAATTTGGTCTCAAGGGGCGTAACTCTCTTATGTGCTAGCCTCAACTGCTCCTCGGTAGCTTCTCGAGAGCCGATATCTTGGATCTCTATAGAGGTCACAACCCCCAAAGTCGCTCCTTGGCTAGATTCACGTCCTGCAACATGGATATTGAACCACTACTAGAAGTAGAACAGCTATGTAAAGCTCCAGTCCTCGTAGGAGGCCATATTGGAGTCTCAATCCATACAGTCATCCTAAGGTTAGCTCTAGAATGTGATGGGGTCATAGCCAAAGAAGGAATGGAGGCATCATCGGGTCCCACCTCTCGGGAACCAACCTGACCAACATTCCTCGGCTGGGAAGCGCTAGGGGCATTAGACTTCGCCTTCTTAGAGGAAGGAGGGGAAGATGCTAGCCTAGAAACATAAAGAGCCTCCACCATCGCTCTGCCAACAGTCATAACCATCAAAAGTTTATTGGAAGGATTAGATACCTTTCCTCTTCTACCTAGGGGAGACTTTGGGACGACCCGATCCAGACATAATCTCTTAAAACTCCTTGAAAGGATGATCTTGCACTACCTAGATTCTACTCTCCTGCTCTGCAGATAATGTGGGTGGAGTTGCAAAGGAACCAATCACGTAGTAAGAACAGATCCATGACGACTAGACGTAAAAGCAAAAGTGAAATTTGTACCTATCTTGGTCCTCAGAACAATGCCCCACCTTGAAGGCACTAAGTCATGGTCTCTCTTAACGGTCCACTCACCTCCAACGAAGAAGAACCCAAACTTGTCCTAGCTGTTTTCAAGAATGGTCTCCCCAATAAAATATGTGCAGGATTAGGAGATGTATCATCATCCATATCCATAATGTAAAAATCCGCTGGAAATAGTAATTCATTCAGTTGCACTAACACATCCTCAATCATCCCTTCCGAATAAGCATTAGTACGATCAACCAACTGTATAATAACACCAGTCTTTTTCAAAGAATCTAGATTCAAAGAAGCATAAACAGATCATGGCATGACATGGCTTTTTCAAATCTAGTATTTAGGTGGTAGAGGATGTCCTAGTTTAGGTAGATAGGTTTTACTTTCCTTTCGATTTTATAACATTGGACACTGCACCGATTGCTAACCAGCTGCACATATTCCCATCATTTTAGGATGCCCATTCCTTGTAACATCCAATGCACTAATAAATTATAGAAATGTAGTGAAGAAATACTCTTTTGGGAATATAGCTATTGAATTCAATATTTTCCATGTAGCAAAACAACCGGGTGGTGAAAGAGAGTTTTGTGAGATAGATCTGGTAGATGAGTGTGTGGAGGAGAAGTTTGAAAGTTCCATGTATTCTGATCCTCTTCAATTATGTCTGATCAATTCTGAATGTGAGGTTAATAACTCTGAGGCATTCTTTTATGCTTATTTATTAAACAACTCCTAGGCGTTATAATATGTGGAGAGGAACCTCCAACAAGAACTATACTTAGGAGAAGGAAAATCCCGAGAGAGGTTGGGTATTAGGTAATTGGAGCCCGGTTGAACTATTTGAATAAACTATTTCTCTTTGTATAGTAGAGTAGCTAGTTAACTTTTGATTTTTTTGTTTAATTACTTTTGTTATTTTCTTTTATACTAATTTGTTCTTTCGTTTTGTAGTTAGTATTAGTTAGGTGTTGTGCTCAGGTGTTCTCTTTCCCTTACTTTTACTTTTAATTTTACTCATTGCATTATTATTATTGCATTGAGGATAATTCAAATTTTAAGTAGGGGGTGAGGTTATACCATTGTGTTGCTCCTATTTATTTATTTATTTTGTTTATTTCAGTTGTAGCAGTTAGTTGTACTTAGCGAAAAATTTGAAATTTTTTGAAAAACATATGTCTATTTGAATGATAACTGTGAGGTTTAGATATATTGCGTGATACCCGAATTGGTTACATATTGTACTTTGGAGACTTGTAGTCTATGCTCAAATATCATGGTCATGTTGGTATTTACAAACCCAAACTTTATTCACAATGAGCATGCGACGTCTATTGAGATTTATGAGACTAGGTTCATGTTTTGAAGAGTCTTGACATCCATTGTAGATATGCCTATATAAACCCTTTGAGTTTTGTGCTTATCATTCTTGGAGGGTTATAATATATTTACTCTTGTGATATTCATTTCAAACCCATTGTTTTTCAATAGTCTCTTATTATTCTAGTGTTGGTTAGAAGCACGAGAGTAATTAGTTGGTTATATCTCGAATAAGAGTAACACTTGTCCATACTTTCTGAAGATGATTTTAGGCCATCTTTGAATTTTATTTGAGCATCAAGCCTATTCTTTCATTGCATTATCTCTAGTATCCGTGATTGAGCCATGATGGATTTTCGTTTCTTTACCTCAATTAATAGTTGAGCCAAGCACATAAGTATATATCCTACCTTGGTTATCCCTAAATTTGTTCTTATTTGATATAAGTGAGGAATTGTGGTAAAAGAAAGAAAGAAGAAAACATAGATGATGAGAAATGAAAGAAAAGAAAAAACATTCTGAAAAAAATGAAAAGAAAAGTGAAAAAGGAAAAAAAATGAATGATGAAAAAGCCAAAGTCTAGTGAAGAAAAAATAATGAATATGAGTTTTCATGTGGTATGCAAAGAAGGGTTCAGTGAATGAGAACACGAAAGTTGTCTATGTGATAACCTGTTTTGAATCCTTAAATCTATCATTCTTAAACCTTCACCCAAGGTCCCATTAAAATCACAGAAGTCCTATTTGATTTAGAAGGTATGACTGAGTGTGTAAGCTTTGATTTCTAGGAGATATACCAACTACATTACTTGTATGTCCTCGGACTCAGGAAGTTGTTCATCGAAATTAAGCACTTCAATTCTTGAGAAATATGTGAGTAAACATTGTCTTAGATACATAAATTCAATTGTGAAAGCCTTGGTAAGTTTTGTANTCAGGAAGTTGTTCATCGAAATTAAGCACTTCAATTCTTGAGAAATATGTGAGTAAGCATTGTCTTAGATACATAAATTCAATTGTGAAAGCCTTGGTAAGTTTTGGAATTGAAACTAGCTTTGGTTACCTAATAGAGATATGAATCTGGGTTGATGAATCTTTTGAGTTGCATAATCATATCACACACGCACGGGTTTTGAGTACTAACATGATGGTGAATATTTTTGCATAGCCTTGAAGCCTTTAAGGGACTTGTGTGCTAATTATTTTGAGGAGACATGATATATCTTTGATCTCACAGTAATTGAGAAATAATAATTTAGAAATTAGACAAAGTGAACTTTATAGGTATCTTCTCTATAAAACTTCACGAGAAACCACTCGTCCATTAGGGGTAACCTAGGAGTTTAAAGGCTTAGTGCATAGGTTAAATGCATTCATGTTACCTATGAAAATGATTTTGTATTTCTAGTTTTGAAATTGATTTTTCCATCTAATTGGATCGTTTATTATGCTCTAAATTTCTTAGCATTGTATTTGCTGTGTTGTATCATTAACAGTTTTACATATACTTGAGAATTTGTGGTACAATGAAATAGGATTAAGACTCCAATTTTGGTACATTTTGAGTTTTAGAATTTATGATTAATTAGTGTTTTTTTTAATTAATTTTGGAAAAAGAAAAAAAAAAGAGAAAACTTTTGAAATTCTGAGTCAGCTACCGGTAGATCGAAAAGTGCTTCCTACCGGTAAGTTCCTGTTTGGTCCAAAAATTATAAAAAGGTTTCTATTGGTAGGTAGTTTTCTATTCTCCAAAACCCAAGAGACCCACTTACCTCCCCAAATCTTCAGATCTCTTCAATTTTACTTAAATTCTCTTCTTGACTTTGAATTCCAAAATGGCTTCTAGGAAAATCTTGTCCCAAACTAACTCTACTTATGAAATTCACAGGTTTACCCTGTTTTCTTGGATCTTGGTTGTTGCCATAACTTTTCTGGTTGTACCTAAGATGGCAAGAACACTGTCAGGTCGGGTACCACCAAACAAAGCTCTAGAGGCAGTTGCTCCATCGAAGCAGTTGTCAACAGAAGAGAAAGGTAAGAGGCAGAGGGGAGAGTCGGATGATGAAGAGGAAAAGAATGTACCTACTGTGCTCAAGAAAATTTCATCTTCAAATCCTTGGGCCACAAGTCTTCTGGTATGGTTTCTCTTTGCCTCTGTACACTTGAAGGCAATTGAGGGTATGATAGGAAAAATGGGTACCCGGGCTAAGGTTACTGTCACTTCTAAGGAGAAGAATTTGGTTGCGGTTCAGAATATTGGTCAGCCGGTGGTTATTTTTGATTTTGAGGAGGATGGAGAGGAGGCTAAGGTTTTGGGGGATGCTCCTATTTCGGATTTAGAGTGATGGGTTTAAGGATCTATCTACTTTTCTTTTCCAGTCTTCTTTTTAGTTGTCTAATAGAACCTTAGGGATTTTATTTTGGGTATAGAAGAGTCGATAGGTAGAGGTTACTACACTTTTGTTCTTTTGTACCCAAAATCACACAACATATATATATATATATACACACACACATAAATACATAATGTCTTTTGATTCCAATTGTGTGTCATTTATTCTTCAAACATAGCATGTCAATTTAATGATATTGATTATGTGGTTAAGTATAGTTGGGAATTTATATGACGCTGGGTAGTTTAATGCTTGTTTATTTGTTTTGCTAATGAGAGCATAATATTGCATATTATAAGCCTCATAACCATTCATCTTAGTTATGTTTGTCACTTAATTCCTTTTGTCAGTTAAGTTTTGTATTTTATAGTGATTTTGGGTGTTTGCAATTGAATTGGTGCAAAAGTATGGAATTACATATGTTTCAATGTCATGGAAGACTTGGGACTTGGTTTAAGAGGTCCAAGAGTGCAACCAAGGCCATTGCAAACAAAATTGAGTAAAGACCACTTCTACCAGTAGGTCTTGTACTGGTACAATTGAAGCCAGAATGAGGTTCTACTTGTAGGTCATCACTTTTATTGCTAGGTGCAATCTACTAATTTGTCCTACCAGTAGGTGAGTATTTTTGTACTGGTAGGTTGAAGACAGAAAGGCATCCTACTAGTAGAAGAACAAAGTAACCAATAGAAGGAAAACAGTAAATAGTTCTACCGGTAGGGTTGTTTTCTGCTTCCTATGGGTGGGTTCCTGTAAATCTACTGCAAGGACAGATTTGGAAAGTTAATCTGCTGGGTTATTTTTAAGGCCATGATTGGTGATTTAAAAAGAGAGAAATCAACACAATACTCTCTATAAATACCCAAGTCTAGCAAGAGAGAGAGAGGATCACATTTCATCATTTAATTCACCGTTTTTCTTCTTCTCTTTCCTAGGGTTTTTAGTTTTTTTTTCTTTTTTTTAGCTTTTTCTCCATTGTTTACTTTACAAACTCTCTTTAAATTCAAGTCTTTAATTTTTGCACATCAATTATGATTGTTTACTTTATGTGAACGAGTTCTTCCCATTGCTATTTTAATACAAGGTATTTACATTACTTGCAATTGCAATTCTTGTCTTTTTGCTTTAATTTACATGATGCTTTCTTTAACCGATTTTAATTTATTTTCTGCCATGCATGAGTAGTCGTTCACTGGTTTTATTGAATGAAGTAGTATCATCCATAAATTGAGAATTTCGACTCAAAATTAGGGTTAGTCTATTGTCAAGTTATTTGAGTCAATTGAATAGATTAATTGGGAAGATGTTCAGTTGTATATCTTCTTTCTTACCTGTCAACAACTAAGATTTGACACAGATAATTCTTGTTATCACTACAATTGAATTAATTATACTAATCGATTCAATTGATTCAAAAACACATTTGTTAATTAAATTGGGTGTTTAATGAATACTTACTGATTGGGTGAAGCTTGACTATAAGCTCAAGTAAGTTATAGAATTTCAGTGAAAATACCTAATCACGGTGAGGTAATCTCTACCAACCAACCAATGTTTTATTTAAGTGTTATTTTTTTAATTAATTAAGTTTTCCAACTCTCAAATACTCTAAAAATTATGAACATCTATTTCTCGTTGTTTTATCACCCTTCGAACCAACTATCTTCCGTAAGGAAACGAACTCGGTAATCAACCGAGTTACAAACGATACCACTTCTTGCGCTTGGGAATTCTTGTTAATTGAATACAACTCTAAGGAGAAAGTATTTTTGGCATCGCTGCCGAAGAAGACAAGGTGTTTCAAGAGGTGATTCAGAGGTCGATAATGTAGGTCTCATGATTCACATCACTAGCTCAGGTGCATTCTTTGTTGTAATTTATCTTTAATTTGCTTACACAGTCTTCCTCCGTTTGTTGCACGCAAGGCAAATTGCCTTTGAACGTTTTCAAGTCAACCCCCTTGGCCCCTTGTTGGCCAATATGCTTCATTTTCTTGTTGGTTTTTTGCCCTTTTTCAATCACATGTGTTTTTGACTCCATGAATGATTACCTTCTTTCTTTTCAGAAACTCTATTGTCCTTCTCAATCCTTATTCTAATAATCAAGTTTTCAAGTTTCATTTCTGTGTGTTTCTGCTTCAAGTAATTCTTAAATTTGTTCCAATGTGACGACAATTTTTCAATGATTGCAGCCACTTGAAAAGATTTACTAAGCACCATCCCTTCGGTATGAATTTTATGCCGAATCATTTGAAGATCTTGAACTTGACTATTGAGAGTATTAGAATCCACCATTTTTGTGATCAAATAATCTACTCACAATGAATTTCTTTATTCCGACATCTTTTGTTTTGTAATTTTTTTCCAAGAATTCCCATAGCTCTCTGGCTATCATAATTGCATATACACATTATATACTATCTTATCCATTGAGAATTGTACAGAAATTAGAATGTTTTCATACATCAACTATGGCAACCACTTGTTGGTCCGTCTCATTCTCACAAAAAATAAGATTATCCTCAGAAATAAATTTTGGAAGATTCAATGTAGTGAGATAGAAAAACACCCTTTTGTTGTCACCTCTTGAAATCGTTCTCATTGAACTTTTTCGATTTCTCTCAGACACATGAGTAGAAACAATAATAAGCACTGAATTTATAGTAGTAGAACAATTATTCTCATTTGTAGCCATTTTTTATATAAAAAAAATTGAAAAATATTCAAAAATAAAAAGCAATAACACTTTATTAAAATAGAGATAGCCAATGTTACAAGTAAATGTTTCTGTTTTATATTATTGTCCAAAGTCACTGTTCTATGTTATTGTTGCTGTCCAACCTTACTGTAATTGTCCAACGTTAACACAAATCAGAAACACAATAAGTAATTATAAAAAATTTGTCTTAAGATTATTGGGAGGCTAATATCATATATGCATTTTACTTATTAACATCTCTGATATAGATTATGCAATTGAGAACAAAAAATAGTAACGCATAAAACTAACCTGGTTTTCAAACATGAATGATTTAAGAATTTGAACAAGTCTAGTGTTTCACATTATGTCTTTAAGACAAATTCCGCCTACTCTCCAATGCTTATGGATACTTGAGAGTCTGTGCACACAGAAAAAGCACTGCAATTTGCTTACCTAGCAAACAAACTATGTTGTGTACTCTCTATTATGAGCAACTCTAATGTAGACACTCAATGTAATTTGGAACTATGAAAATGATTCTTTTTTTTTAATGCAGATGATTCTAGATTTATATAGACGGAATGATGACTATTCNATGAGCAACCCTAATGTAGACACTCAATGTAATTTGGAACTATGAAAATGATTCTTTTTTTTTTTTTAATGCATATGATTCTAGATTTATATAGATGGAATGATGTCTATACTGAACAATCACCATGTGAGCTGAAGCAACCCAAAAGATGTTTGTTAATAAACAAATACCAATTCAAATTTAAACTGGTGCACTTTGAATTCGAATTTTTGGTGCGAAATTTGAATACCAATGGTTTAAGAATTTATGACCCAATTTGGCCAAAAAATTTAGCCCAAAAAGATAATCTTATATTAAACCCACTCTTGAACCCAAGTCTGGCCCGGCCGAATCAAGGCGGTAGCTACACTCGTGTTGTTGAACCCAAGCCCATGTAGGTCGTTCCCCTTCCCCAAAATTATGGTGCCCCTTGGGGCCCAACCCATAGACTTAAACTTGCACTATATATAATCACCAAGTTTTTCTTGCCCAACTAATGTAGGATTGGTATTTCCACACTTGTGTTCCAATACACTTTCTCTTTCACATGGGTCACTTTTTGAGCAAATTTTTTCATTCTTCTTTTACTTGATTTGAGTAAATGAGTANTCTTTCACATGGGTCACTTTTTGAGCAAATTTTTTCATTCTTCTTTTACTTAGATTTGAGTAAATGAGCATATAGTGTCGATCTCCTCGTGGAGTCAATGTGGACCCATAAAATTTGACTTTAAAAGACAAATGGGTCCCACTCAAAATTTGACTCAAAGTTGATACAAAATCTGAGTTTTTAGATTAACACAATGGTAAACACTAGCCTTAATAAAATTGTATAACAATTCCTGTTGGGCAATCCAGTCACTTTATTTATCAAAAATATTATTAAGTAATCTGCATATATAATGCATCCTAGCTCCCAACAAATTATGCCGCTGGCTAAGTTTTTAGTCAACACACCCATCCCATCCTCGATTAACAAGGACCCAACTGTGCAATAACCCCACTTCCCGTGTTACTGGTGCAAGATGACCAATGATCCTCCTTTGAATACCATATATATATGTGTGTGCGTGTGTATGTGGAGAGAGAGAGAGAGAGAGAGAGAGGGGGGAATCGAGTACTGTGTCAAACTGTGAAACAATAACTCCTCATGATTATTAATCCAAGGTCTTTGGCCTATAAACACTTGTATAAATCTGTTTACCAATGAGGAAGCTGAGAAACAGTAACCTTATTATCAAACACATTACACTCCACAACATCATAGTGTCAAACTGTGAAACAATAACTCCTCATGATTATTAATCCAAGGTCTTTGGCCTTTAAACACTTGTATAAATCTGTTTACCAATGAGGAAACTGAGAAACACTAACCTTATTATCAAACACATTACACTCCACAACATCATAAAAAAATTCAGATAAGCACACTAGGTAAGCCCAAATATAGATATAAAGAGATCAAGAACATGATCATGCTTTAGAATCCAGGGCCAGGATGGTGCTGAGATTCATGGGGTGCATGTACTCAGTCGATCCAGTCATGATCTGTTGTACAATAATTTTGTTTGCCTTTTCAGAAGGGTGGAATGGATCCCAAAATGCATACAAGTCTCTGTTTGGGCACAGGTTGGAGAGAGGGGTGCAGAGACCAATCCCATTGTATGGTCCTTGCCCACAACATGCTATCTTTGATGTAACAAATCCTGCCAGTCAACCATATTATGCAGGTCAGATTATTTTCAAATTCTAAGAAGTGTCGTATATGATCAGAATTTGCATCATTGCATTCTAATCTAAATCTGATCTGGCTACATTTTCTTTAATTTTTTTCGTATATTGATGAATGACCCACTTATACATATTACATCTTACTTGGAAAAATTGAAGAACATATCTTTGGTTTGTTTTTAAATATATCACTTTTGACAAGTACATTCATAACTTTGGCCCAACATATCTTTTCCTGATTAATGCCAGTGTTACGTTTTGAAATTCTTATTCTCCTCATCTATTTTTACAACTGCTTTGACTATAGTTCCCAATTCTACCAGCTGGAAGTATGAAGGAAAATTATATCTTATGTACCGACATAATATACACATACAGATATATAAAAAAAATTACATTTGTTTAATGTATATATATACATATACACACACACAACAGAGATAACTTGTGTTTGAAGACACGGTGCAATGTAAATAGTTTTAAGAGGTATGTTGGTGGTCATTAGATGAGTTTATTTGAAACCATAAAATAGATTTATTCATTCACTATGGATCATTCAATAAGATTGATAATATCAAATTTGTACGTGCATAAAATATATAAGAATCAGCTTCATATGGTATAGAGTAATTATTATTTTCAATAAAATTAATTAAAACTAATCGAATTATTAGATCTAAAAAAATCAATTCATTAAATAATCAATAATTTTAGTTTAATTTCATTATATAATCACTCAAGTATTAAATTTCATCACACTTTTGGAAAATGAAGAAAGAGAGGTAGAGAGAGAGAGAAGAGCAGATTTTTGAAATAAATATTCTAAATTATTTTTAACTTTATATATGTGGGGTTAGAATATATTATAATTTGTCCTTTTAGCTATGACACTAATTTCACTTTAACACTAATTATTGATTCGATCATGTTGCACCATAAATAATTTAAAATAGTCTGAAATTTATAAATTTGTAAAATACCAAAATTTTAACGATTTATGAAAAATGTCACAATTTTAATAGTTAATGGCTCAATATGATTAAATCAATAGTCGAGGGGATAAAATAAAATCAAGATTATAATATATTGTATAAAGTATATTTTTAAGAATTTGCGTGGCATATAAAATATGATCAAAAACATAATTTTAGAAGTATAATTAAAATTTCAAAAAGTTAAGAACATGAGTCCACTTACATCTTTCTCAAAACTATTCAATTGCACCGTATCTTCAGGTACGAATTACGCTTAATATATAAATATATAGGATAAATCTAGCCTTATGGCTGTACTAGGGGGGGACTGTACAACATATATGATGATCAATACTATAGCAAATTTAACTAAGTTGAGAGTGAAAATTGCGTCCTTAGAAGTACCATATGCTTGGGGATTGCTGATGAAATCACTGTGCATTAGTTGTGTATTTGTAGCAATGAAGACATCACTGCCTATTTTTCTGTTGAGTCCGTTTAGCATCTGAGTGAGTTGGGGGTTAAACAAGGTTGAAGCTTGTTGCAATACAGGCACACACTGGCCATTTCTGCTGCGCATGCCCAGTTCTGCCGGGACGCAACCCAGCGGTCCGGTTCCGGTCACGAGAACCCTACGAGCTCCCAGTTCATAGAGCCTCTGCAATAAAGGTAACAATGATGCAATAAATTGTAATTAGGTGAATGATGAGTTTGTTTGTGTGGCCATGTGTGCGTGTGTTGTGGCGGAGCTAGAATTTTTTTTTTCTTTTTGTTGGAATTATCGAAAACATTAACTTCAGAAAATTATATATACAAAAAATATACTTATTAATATTGCATCGTCTACTTGATAAACTAATTTAAACTCTTGGAGTCATAGGTAAAAGACCTTTTTGATTTTCCAAACGTAAAGACTTTCTTTGATTCTGCTCAAATATACAAAGATGAACAAAGGAGTGGGATACGAAAATATCAACACAATGAAAGTGTTTTTTTTTTTTGATAAAATGCAATTAGTAAATAAATAAACTTTTACCATTTGTGAATCCCCTGTGTGGTTTGTATAGGGCTTTGAAGTCCACTTCCTATATTTTCTCAATCAATTGAGTTGGGTCATTCTAAATAATCCATCCCTTTAATATTCATCTCTATGGCAACGAAACCAAAAACCTCGAAGTTGAGGGCTAAATTAATAATATTAACACCTTTGAGGGCTAACAAAAAATTTGGGTTAATTACATATTAACCCCCTTAACTATAGCCTTAATCTCACTTTGCCCCCAAAATGCTTATTGAGGTTTTCACATTGTCCTTTTTAACTATAGTTATTGATTCGATATTAGCCCAAAAATAGGCGTCTGTTATTTTTTGATGACAAATATTTACATATAAAGGTAAAATAAAATAAAATCACATAGTTTGGGGATAAAAAATAAATGACATTAATAATTGGTCAATGTAAAACAAATAAGCATAGTTTAATTTGCAATAAGTTGAATCAAATCATGCATGTAAGTGTAAGTGTGGGTGGGAGAGAGGGAGACGGGGGACCCCCCGTCGGGGGGGTCAATAAAGAAGACAACATAATGGATGCATGGCCATTGTCAACTTGTCTTCCCAAACTACATCATAGAGCTGATCCTCTCATGCACATATAGTACCCTTTTTCAGATTTTAAAACGGCTGTGTACAAAATGCGACCACCTTATTTACTCGCTCCTTGCCTAGCTGCTACTAACTTCATGTGACAGTACCCAGTCTACAGCTATAAATCTGAAAAAGGGTACCTGTTTAGGTATGGTCATGTCCGTGTCGACATTGACGCTTCTAAGAAACACTCCTGTATTAGCTGCCCTAAACACATGAATCCATTAAAGACATCTCTCAAACTTTTCTTTGGTGCACATTTTTTTTTAATGGATAAAGGAAAGTACAATTACAGGTTAATTTAAATAATCAAATAAATTTGCCATTTTTTTAGAAGCATAATGTGATTTATGCCAAAGATTTGTAACTGTAAAGGGTAGCTGGCTGGAGAGAGTAGCCTTTATAATTCTAGGATTTGAATTTAGTACCGAATGAGTTTATGATTTTTGTGGGTTAAGATAAAAGTTTTTAGAATCTAGTTATAATTAAAAAATTTAGAATCACTCATAAAATCTAGTTACAATCTAGTTACAACAATTTTTGGGGATCAGGTTAACTTTTAAGGTTCCACTTATAATTTTTTGGGGTGTTTAAAATTGATCACTCCAAAATATTGGGATCAATCATAAAAAGGTCAAAATATCAAAAATTATACGAAAACTTCTAAAAAGTTATAAATAGCAGTATGATACTTATTTTTTCTCTAGTACCATAGCATTCTCCATAATTTTAATGACATGTTCATTTTTTCCCTAATAACAGAAAATCGTTTGAACCACTTTCAGTCGGATTTGCAACTACTACATAAACTTGAGATGCCCACGCTCATTCTTAAATAACATGCATCAAATCAAATCAGCCAAAACATTTTTTATAAGATTCGAACTTCAGAGCAGAAGCCAATAACATGAACATCTGAACATAGCTTTGCTTTTCTAACGCAAACAGACACAGTTGCATACACCCATATACAAACACATTTAAGTACCTAAATGCATACGAAGAAAATTAGCAATAGATATTCTAACAGGTGTGTGGGGGATTGTAGGGCTCTCAATGGATGTGTAGGCTATTAATGAGTATGTTATCTTGCATTCATAGTTAGTAATAAATTCGTATCGGCTCATTTATGGGTCGAATTTTACAGATCAATTAGCTTATAACGCACATCTATTAGTGTTCAATCCATATGCACCAAGTTTTNGGGGGGGGGGGGGGTTGAGAGAGAGAGAGTCTTACCATCAAAATTTTGCGGTATTCAGAGATGAGATAACGGACATAATTTGGGAGAGAATATTGACGAGACCTCGCAGAATAGGGCACGAGAAAATAGTTGTTAACAAAATCATTTCCGCCGAGAGTGATGAGGACGAGTGCTTGGTTTACAAGTCGCTTAGTCTGCTGGGCACCTATCAGTGTACTCACTCGTTGCTGATATTGCCGGAAGTAATCCAACTGCAATGGAATCCTTATTATGTTCACCTGCAATACACCATTTTGGGCTCTTGATTAGCTTATTGTACAGTGAAAGTGGTAGCAGTAGTAGTCACAAATTAATACAATATTAAAAGTACATTACTCTTTTTACAATCAACAGTCACAAATTTTTCAAATCAAGACGTATGTCTAGAATTCATCTGTAGGCACAATACATAGATAACAATAGTTTGGATCTACAGTCGGGCTTTGGACGTAAATTTTAAATGCATGTCATCACGACAAATCACGCGTATCAGTACAACCAAGTTTTGTGCAACTAAGTGAATTTGAACTCAGAATGTGTTGATTTATGCCTCACCCCTCTCGTTCAGCATCTGAACCAACATGTGCGATTTGATTTGCATCACACTAAGGCAAACAAAACACCATACATATGGATAATAGAAAACCTTTTTAACCATGCGTAAATCACACGTATTTGTTAAATCATGCACCTCTTCTGATAAATCAATGCTCTTTTGAGAGAGTTGAACTTAGAACATAGCAACTTCAGAAGTCTTGTAGTCTGAACTATCCTGGTCGGTGAGTGAAAAATGTTATTTTTTTTAACTTTTGGATTATATCAGTTGTAATGCCACATTTAAGTACAACGTTTGGCTGATTTTCGGACTTACAAACTGGACACCGGTGTCATTGAGTATTCCGATCCCGGCAGATGCAAAGTTGGCACCAACAAGTAATCTTTGCCCGGTGAGCTGTGGACTCAAGTATGGCAATGTGGGTTCTGAACCAATATGCTGGCCTGAAATTAAATACAATCAACACTGCTTAATCTTAAACACACACAATAATAGCCCATGCAAGATCAAACATACACCAAAAAACAAAAAACCCATGTATGCATGCACCGTGCCCGCGCGCACACACATATATATGTAATATACTACGTAAATCATGATGAAAACTAAAAATTAAGCCTACTATCTATGTAAGTTTTCCACAAGAAGAGTTCATGAGAAAAGTTGTTCTTTCCATGATGGTCCACACATTCTACAAAAACAGTAACTGGGTTTAGATATTAAAATTTATTATAGTCAAGAATGCTCAACTGATAATATCAGGAATATTAAGGCCGTTAGAGAACCGGCCGGTCGGCCGGTGCGTCGGATAATCTATGCCATAAGGAGGAGAGTCTGCACGGGCGGTGGTGACCAAGTAGTTGTTGTTGCCACTGTCAACCAGTGAGTCCCCGAACACGAAGAACGCACGAGCCTCGACGCGAGGAGCAACTGTTCCGAGAGCTAGAAGAAGGCCTAAAATAAGCTGAAGACAAGTAGTTGATGAACTACCCATAATATTTCTTGCAAGAAACAGTAAAAACACTATAAGTTTTGTGTGTGATCACAAGAGATGAGAGGGGCTATATATTTGCATAGTGTGTAAAACTTGAGACTATGCTATTAATGGTTTCTGCAACCACAGTTGAAAAGGTAGAAGAGCCACCAGAACTAAAAGAAGCTGTTGAAGGTGGTTTGAGGATATTCAATGGGACAGTTGTTTGGCAGAGTCAGGTTATTCATCATTAGAAAAGGTTGTAATGAAGCCAACCAAGAGGACTACCTTTACACCCTTTTGGTTCAAGAACATTGAACAATTTCATGCAAAGTTGTTGAATTCAATAAAAATTTTCTGTCCCACACACACACACATTCATACTGTCAAGTCTCAACACCGATCCATCAAATCAACATATACTTATGAAGTATAAATTTAACCCGTGTTAGAGCTAAATAAATGAGTGATAAGAACTCAACTATTCATAAAGTTCAACTTGACAATACACAATGTACGTACACAAAACACAAAATTTGGCAAGACGTGACTCCGATTGTGTAAACCACAATGAATAATGTATTGCCAACTGTACACATCGATATTTTCATCCTTGAAATGAAAAAATCATCCCATTTTTCCTGTGTTGGTAACGTACTGAACCCGTGTAATCTAACTAAAAGAATAAAAGTTTCGGGGTAGGGCCTTTGAAAGATAGTTTAAGATTGTACTGAATGGAGGATGAGTTCTGTGGTGAGAATACAGGAGGCTCAGATTAAGGTGGCATGTGATTGATATGAATGATATGAATAAGGGTCAATAATGTCAACTACTTCTACAAAATTCAGTTTGCAGAAACAAAGCAATTTCTTGTCTTCTACTTTTTCGTAAATCCACTCTGATTCAACACCCCCCAAAAAAATAAGAAAAAGAAAAAGAACAATTAAAAGAGGAGGTTCTTTCTAAAACTAAATGGGGATGAAAAAGAATACCAATGTTTTGCATAAGCAAAATGGAAGGACGGAGTTAGATCTCCTCTAATACACTTTACTTCAATTTTTTTTCTTTCACTTGAAATAGTGTGTAATAGCTCACTGATAAAAAAATCAATAGGTTCTTTCTGTAAAAAGAGTTGTTCTACTTCGACAATAATTTTCTTAACTCAGAAGTAGAATTAGCAGCAAAATGCTGTTCAACAAACAAATTCATTGCGACTGTACGCTTGGAAACTGTTATTTCAGGCAATTGATGAAAATCAATAACCAATAAATGGCAATGATGATTGCTCCCAAGGCCACCTGTTTCTTCCCCCACGGTCATTTAAGTTAATCTTGTTAGTTGGGCCTTTTGACTTTGCAATGCCCCCTTAATGAGCCACAATCACTTAGTCGCTTAGCCTTTTATATATGCGTGTGAGTAATTCAAAGTGGACAGTATTATGTAAAACGGAGACCATGTAGTCAAGGTGGACATTCCAAGTGATGTCAAAGTCACTGATTCATGGACACCATGTAGTCAATAACTTGGTGCACCTGGTCCCAAGTGACAATGGCTTGGAAGGGTGGCAACTAGCACAGCGAGAGTCATTCCATGAAAACCCACACTGAAGGAGGTAGATTAAGTGATGATAGAATCCCACATTATTTGGTAAAGTAATTGTAAATTATTCTATAAGTTTGAGTTTTGGACCTTTATTGTATTGTTTCAAATTGTGTGAACATAGTCTAAAACACACAATATTGTACAATGCAAAACTGGAACGTTACAATTGTAGTAAACCAGTCTCATATTGCTTGCCGAAGTCAAATGGGTGTAGAACGCTTTATAAGTATGAACTCTAGACCCATATTATGCACAATACCTTAAAGGTGTGCGCCTTAACTCAAAATAGGTATATGGTACAATTCAGATCTAAATTGTTATTGTATCAGAGTCATTACCCCTCGTCGTGTGGAAGACGCATAGTTTGACATCTCTTGCTGCACTTTTTTCATCTAATGGGACATCGTTTTGGGATGGTGGCAACAAGCATGCTGGGAGCTATCCCCTAGAAATTCACATGGTATGGGTCGGGGAAAGACCCAAACAAGGGAAATAACTTGGGAAACATCCAAATTGGGAAATTGCTTTGGGAAAAATAGAGATAGTAATGTAAACAACAAGGAGGAATTTTTGTATGAACTATTGTACTTGAAATTAAAAGGAAAGGAGGAGGTCAACAGAGTGACTACTACAGTGCAAAAAATAAACTAAGCTAAATAGTGCAAAAGAAGGCTCTAGTATGTTATCGCATTGTGTGTGTGTGTTGAGAGATCCCTTCTTTATAGCCTAAACCTCTGTATTTATAGATGGTGGCCCTTAATCACTAGAGCCATCTTTTTCAGCCACCACCCAAGTAATCATATGGTCTCTACTTCTAACGTAATCTATCGTGCACTAAATTGTTTGCAACCGTCGGCTCATGTTGTCACATCTATACATTATCCAAGATCCATGGAGACACTTTCCCTTAACTGCCTTGTTTCCCTTGGACCTTTACTAACTTAATTCTAGCCATTAGATCTTGCCACTTGTCACCCTCAAATCTTTTATTATTTGGTTGTAAACATTGCCATTTCCCCCAAATGGTACGACAATATGTTCCTTTGGAGTGTTATTTTGGTTCTTTTAATTTGAACTGATGTCGCCTTGATACCTCTACTTACTTGTCACCCCAGGATTGGCCACTCTGTTCAGTGCATACGGTTTAGCTTCAATCACTTGATTCGTTCATATCCTTTCATCATTACGACGATTTGTTGACTATGCCTATATTTTCCCCCTTCAGACTTGGTACCTATTATCATTCCAACTCTTTAATCTTTCTTTCTTTTACAATGGTGATCGCTCGTGCTACCTTTCTTCAAGAAGCACTTGCTGAAGTTTTTTCTCGAAAAATTGACCATCATACTTTCATTCTTGAATATGACACTTCTCCATCGGTGATGGGCCTTGACCCTGCTTTTTCTCCATTTCCTTCGACCAATGGTCTAACTAGAGTTCTGGAACCCGAATTCGTTCATGGAAAACTCCTTCTTCAAAATGTGTTTCTTGGGTTGCACGTGTTAAAGCGGTGAAAGACCACTTGTGGAAACGTTTGGGCATTTATAATGCCAAAAATGTTAGTACAATCAACTTGCCCATTGATAGACCCTTGCTTTGTTCAGCTCTCCTATTCTGGACTACAATGAATAATGTCTCCACTTTCATTGTGGCATGATGGGTCTGACAATTTATGATATCTCTGCCCTCCTCGGTCTTCCTTCTTTTGGGGCCTAGGTCAATGTTTTTCTTTCTCATTTGGACAAGGCCAACCGTTTGCCACTTGATCATCAAAACAAATCCATGTTGGCCTATTCTCATTTTCTCACATCTTGTAGTGTTCATTTCTTTTCTTCTTTTCTGGCTCAATCATTTCTTTTTATGTGATTGTTCTTGCAAAATACCAGGAAGTACGTCTTGTTTAGCACTTAATATTTCACATTTCATTAAGTAAACCATTCATTTTATGGGCTTAATTAATAGTATCTCTCTAATTTTGGTTTGATTATCGGTTGAAGTCACATTTGTGTTTGTAGGTGTGACATAGGTGATAATATTGATGTTGATGTGTGGAATGATTAAGGAGGCAAGGAGGAGCAATAGTAGAAAGGTTGCAGAATTGAGGAAAAATGAAGTTCAATCGGTTGAACAATCAACTTCAACCGGTTGATCAGGGATTTTTTAGATATTGGGACCATTCACGATACTGAGAGTATTCAACCGGTTAGTCAATCAACTTCAACCGGTTGATCAGAGTTTGATAAGATGTGTAAAAAGTACTAGGAGTACTTCAACCGTTTGGTCACTACATTTCAACCAGTGAATTAGACAAAGCCAAGACCAAAGAAAGATACTGAGATCATTTAACCAGTTCATGAAAGCATTTCAACCGGCTAAAGAAGGGCGATCAACTAGTTGAACCTCACTTTCAACTGGTTGATGCTAAGTCGATTTAGACAAAAAAAAATCCCACAATCTCATACATCGAATGGGGTCAGCTAACCACTCATGAGGGTCGACTCCAAACTTCTAGGCAAGCATTCTAATTCGTTGATTTCACCTCCCAAGCTTCAAAAAGGGTTTTCATTGGCCGAGCTAGGCAGACGAAGTTTCTTCGGCAATTCATCCATCATGCGGGCCACACACCATATCCAATGAGAAAGGGGAAATGGGGGTATATATATGGAGATGTATTTTTAGAAAAAAAAAGTTTTTTTTCTCTATCCTTGAGTATTTCACTTTCAATTTTAGGTTTAGGAGTAAATTTTTTGTGTAACTTTCCATTTTGAAAGCTTCGTCGGGTTTCAGAGAAGACAACTTTTGTGTTTAATTGAATGTTTGTTCTTGTGATGCTTGCATTTATAAATTGAGAGCAATCATAGTGTAAGCATTCTCTTTAATTTAGTTGTCCTTTTTCGTATGATTACTATATTATCTATTATTGATTTAGGAATTATGAATTTTATTTTTGGCACAATCTGATGGATGTTTCTCATCCATAAACAAGCATGATGATTCTCTAATAGGTTATAACCGATCAAATATTTTGTAGAAAAGAAAAACTGATTTTGAATATTAGTTGTTAAATGAATGCTTTGATTTCTCGTTGACGGTTTGCCACATAATTTAGTGAAGCACTTCAAGTCTTTCTTGGCCATGTGCACTGACGACACTGAGGGCTTTAGTTCTTGAATCACAACATGTCTCTAATCTCCTTCTTTAATGACATCTTCATATAGGTTATTGTTAAAGTTCCATGGAGCTGGAGTTCGTCACTTGATGATCTTAATGACAGCTTCATCATCTTCAAACTTTTTTCTTTTTGAAACTAGTGTGGCCAAAGAATCAGCATGTTGATTGGTAGACTTGTTGACATGGGTAAATTCCACATCAATTTCATCACTCACGCAGCTTCAAATAATGTTTAGAACTCATTTCTACAATCTAATGCTTAGCATGCTAGTTTTTATTTTCTATCTTCAAAGCTACAACATTGTGTGATTTGGTTTTTGTTGAAAATTATTTGTTCGAGTGTGTTTGAATACTTTGAATGAGTAAAAATAGAGAATCTAAATATTTAGTTATGGTGAGCTGATTCCTAAGGATTGGCTAATTGTGTTTCTATTGATTACAATACATTAAAATTCTATTTTCTCATTTCATCCACAAATCACAAGATTTTTGTTTCTACTTGCACACACATAACCATTCGAATTCCATTCGTTCCCTGAGGAGACTACCTTGGATTTATCCAAGTTACTACATTGCAATATTTTTCTTATGTTTGGGAATCCCATTGCTAAATTTTGAGAATAAGTGATTCACATATAAAAGTGACAAACATTTTTGGCACTATTGTTGGGGAGCAACGTTGTATTTGAAAGTTCATTCAGACAAACGTCAGGTAAGTCTTGTGATTCTCATCATAGGCTCAAGTACGTTTTTCCATTGTGAATATATTTTTATTTATTTAGCTTCTCGTAGATTTGCATTCTGTCTAAGTATGGTTGTTTGTAGAGATATGGATGACATAAATTTGAATGAGGGAAAATATCAAAGAGAGGGGCAAAACCCTAGAAATCCTGTAAATATCCTCCCATTGGATCATCATGTAAGAACAATAAGGGAATATCTTCAGCCCCCAAGAAATGTTTCATCATCATGCATTATACTTATTGTTCAAGCTTATGCATTTGCAATTAAACCTGAAATGCTTCAATTATTGCATCAGTTCCATGGCGTAGACAAGGAAAACCCTTATTTGCACATAAAAGAATTTGAGGAGGTGGATGGAACATTGCTTGATCACAATGTCCGTGAGGAATTGGCTAGGAAAAAATTGTTCCAATTTTTTTTAGAAGACAAGACAAAAACTTGGCATAATTCTTTGAAATCTCGATCGATTGGATCTTGGTCCGATATGTAAAAAGAGTTTTTAAAGAAAATTTTCCTAGTACACAGAACTACATTTTTGAGGAAATTAATTCAAAATTTTTCAGAAAAAGAACATGAACAATTTTATGAATGCTAGAAAAGATTTAAAGATTTGCTAAACTCTGTTCCACATCATGGATTCAAGCAATGACAACTAGTTAGTTTTCTCTACGAGGGAATTATCCCTGCACATCGTCAGTTCATTGATATGATGTGCAATGGTGAATTTTTGAACAAAGACTCAAAAAAGGCATTAGATTACTTTGATACTTTTGCAAAATATGTCAATCTTAGGACATTTCCAACCCTGCCAAGAGATCAAAGTCATCTTATGTATTTCAACCTACTGGAGGAGGTAAATATGTATTAAGAGATTAAGATGAGCTGCATACTAAAATTGCTAAATTATCTTAGAAATTGGAAGACCTAGAAGTGAAAANGAAATCTCGATCGATTGGATCTTGGTCCGATATGTAAAAAGAGTTTTTAAAGAAATTTTTCCTAGTACATAGAACTACATTTTTGAGGAAATTAATTCAAAATTTTTCAGAAAAAGAACATGAACAATTTTATGAATGCTAGAAAAGATTTAAAGATTTGCTAAACTCTGTTCCACATCATGGATTCAAGCAATGACAACTAGTTAGTTTTCTCTACGAGGGAATTATNGAACAATTTTATGAATGCTAGAAAAGATTTAAAGATTTGCTAAACTCTGTTCCACATCATGGATTCAAGCAATGACAACTAGTTAGTTTTCTCTACGAGGGAATTACTCCTGCACATCGTCAGTTCATTGATATGATGTGCAATGATGAATTTTTGAACAAAGACTCAAAAAAGGCATTAGATTACTTTGATACTTTGGCAAAATATGTCAATCTTAGGACATTTCCAACCCTGCCAAGAGGTCAAAGTCATCTTATGTATTTCAACCTACTGGAGGAGGTAAATATATATTAAGAGATTAAGATGGGCTGCATACTAAAATTGCTAAATTATCTTAGAAATTGGAAGACCTAGAAGTGAAAAGGGTCAATGAGGTAAATTATGCCCTAAGATTGATGAGTCATGTACTATTTGTGATATAAGTGAGCATTCTACTAAGAAATGTCCTACCATATCGGGTTTCAAATAAGTGTTGCATGAATAATTCAATAAATTTAACTAACCCAAATAGTCATCTTTTCTGTATTCGAAGACATAATCCTGGATGGTGGAACCATCCTAATTTTAGTTAGAGAAATTACAACATTTCTTCGTCTCATGCATTTGCACCATATGTCCCTCCCATCCAACATAATCAAAAATTTTCTAGTTAGGGTTCATCTTCAAGTTCTTATTACCCTAATCATGCACCACAAAGGTTTTCTCAAACCCGCCACAACAAGGTTTTGGCCTGCAGGGTCAACAACATGCATCCATATATCAACCTTCTCACAGAAGAAGTTTAGAAGACACAATGCATTAATTTTCACAAAGCCAAATAACAATCAATAATCAAAATGCACAAGTCTTTGGAGAAAAACTTTTCAGCACAACCACAGGAGAACTCAAAAGCTCAACATAGCATTGAGACATCTAATGCCAATCAAGGGAATGTGGAAGAAATCAAGGCTATCACTACTTTGAGGAGTGGAAAGGAGATTGATAAGACCATTTTACTAAAAGTATCTAAACCTACAAAAAAAGAGATTGAGGAATAACCAAAAGAAAGTGATAACCTTAATAAGCCAGCGATTTTCAATTATGATATTAATAAATGTCCTATCCCTGTCCCATATACTCATCATCTAAAAGCACCTACTACAATTCTTAATTCTAAAATTCTTCATGTTTTTAAGTAGGTAGATAAATATTCCATTCTTTGATGCTATCAAATAGGTGTCTACTTATGCCAAATTTTTGAAGGACCTTTGTACTGTGAAAAGAAAAATGAATGTACAGAAAAAGGCTTTCTAGTAGGTAAGTTCAATCCTACAGATGAACACTTAACCATAGTTCAAGGATCCGAGATACCCTATAATTTCTATCATCATTGGAGATCGTTGGGTGGAGTCTGCATTATTAGACTTAGGAGCAAGTGTTAATTAACTACCATTCTTGGTATATCAGCAACTGGGCATGGGAAAGTTAAAACAAACGCCGATTACTCTCCAACTAGAGGACCGCAGTATTAAAATGCCGAGAGGAGTTATGGAGGATATTTTAGTTCAAGTGGATAAATTTTATGTTTATTGATTTCATTTTTCTTGATACAAAACCTGTTGCTAACCCTTATGCACAGATTCTAGTCATTTTGGGTAGACCTTTTTTTGCAATTTCTAATGCTATTATCAATTACAGGAACAATGTAACGAAACTGACTTTTGGAAACATAACGGCGGAGCTAAATGTTTTCAACATTAGTAAGCAGCCGGGTGTTGGATGTTTTATGTTGTATTCCCTAATGTCCTAACATGAACACTTAATGTGTATATGACTTATGTAAGTGGGTAAGTGTCACTCTCATTCGAGTTCAATGCAAACAAAGGGAAATGGAATATTGGTGTGTGAATGAAACGAAATGCGTGTGTGTATGAACAAAAGTGCTCCCTAAGCGCAAGGAGTCTTTTGTGTGTTGTATTTTACTTGGAAAAGTATTACAAGATCGTCTCCTCAGGAAAGGAAAGTTCAAGTGTGGTGAAGGTGGTTTTGTGAAAATAAAAAGTGTAAAATATTTTGAGTTTGAGTTTTGTGAGTTGTGTTCTTGACGAAAATGAAATAAAACAAGTGTTGGCTAATCCAAAAGGTTCACTCCAATGGGAATGCCGAGTCAACTCGAAACCTTCCTCCAATGGTGCATAAATGAATGATTGATTCGTGGGAAGTAAGAGACAAGATGGAAGTGAGGATCCAATCATAACCCGTGACTAGGCCTACGGGATATCAAGGACTCACAATCCCGTCCACCCTCAATCCAGTCAAATCGAACTATCGTACACTGAGGGAAGGAAAGAAGAGGAGTTGAAATGGCAAACCCAAGAGGAGGTCTCCTTGGATTAGCCAACTATAAAAGCTTAGCTACTCATGAAAGCAAGAAAGACTTGCTTAATGTAAAGAGAAATGTAAAAGAAATGGAAATGAAAATGAGATGAAAATGAAACTTAGAACTTGTATTAATGCTAGGAAATGGTAAACTACACAGAGAAGTTCATTTAACACTAAAATGGAAAAGTTGCAAAGAAGACAATTGAAACCCAACAAAGATTATGGAAATGCAAGAACATTGAATTAAACTTGGTTACACTAGAATTAAAAGAGATTACAATGTAAGAAATAAAGATTACAAGAGAACTACAAATTATTGCAATGAAATGGGGGAAGAAAATACAAAAACATAAATTTTATATCTCTAGCACTATTCATCATCTTCCTCCTTGGACTACTCCTAAGCTTAGGTAACCACCCTCAAAATCTTGTGGAATGCTGAATATATGGTGAAGAAGCCTTGCATTTTCGTCCATAGGGTCCTCTAGCATGTGTGTGTAGGCCTCCCATCAATAGGAGGTGAGTGGATGTCTTTGGACAGGCTAGGACAAGCCTATCCTACACCCATCATGACTGCCCCCTTCTCTTCCATCCTCCTTAGTGACATTGCCTCCAAAGTCTTTAGCTAGGGTGTAGGAGGCATTGAAATGTGTAAGGGATGCCAGGGAACAAGTAGGAGAATCAATAGTGGGACCCCTAAGTAGGTGGAGCATGATTTGCAGGCATTTTGAGCAGCGTATCAGTACTGCGTACTGGTACGGTGAACACCAGAAACTAAAGCGTACCGGTACGCAGTACTGGTACGCTTTTCTCTGGACCAATTTTTGTAGAATTGTCATAACTTTTTATCCAACTGTCCAATTGGGCTTAAAATTTGAAACAATACAGAGGACATCCATATCTACAACTTTTATGTTTTGAACTTCTTCAGATTCAAAGTGGATCATGGTAAAAAAGGAGGAAAACGGAGGTACTGCAACCAAACAGTGCGGGTACTGGTGCCTATGTTGCCAAGCACCGATACCTCCTTGATTTATTTCACTTTTAAGCCTCCAAATCCTCATGTAATGTGTTCATATCTTCTCCACACATCCACACATAGTTGCAAGGTTCTAAAATCCATGATTTACGCTATCATTACCTGCAACATCGAAAATTTAACATTATTCATAATTTCGGCTAACTCTAAGTACTTAGATGCAAAGTTGAGTTAAAATGCATGTAATGGGGCTGTTAAATATGCAATATTTTGTACTGATCACACCCCCCCAACTTAAGCTTTGCTATTCCCTAGCAAACAAAATGTAAAAATCAAGCAAACAAAATAAACATATATTAATTCTGCAATTGCATTTAGCACATGTAACAAGCCTTTAAACCCCTAGGTTATTCATAGTGGACGATTTTTGTCTCGTGAAGGTTTCTAGTGAAAGTACCTATAAACTTCTTTTCCTAGTATCCAATATTTAAAGCATATTCTCTTATCTTAAATAGCACTGGGATGTCAATAATAACTTAGTCCAACACACTCGAACTAATTACACATGAAACACATCATAGCTTTAAATGTTATTCTAGAGTATACACCTATACATTTCCTTTCAAAACTCGTATGTGTGTGAAATGGACATTTAATTTAAACATTTACACAATGGAGTTCACATTCACTTTGGCGTTCCAAATTAAGCTTTGATGCGAAACTCAACAAGGGTGTCTCTCAACAATGAATCACACTATGATTATCCGGTCATACTCTCCATGTGTATATGTGAGATAGAATCATGTGTACAAAATGAAGTATGCTCACATATAATCCAAAAAAGAAGTATGCATAAAAATGAAACAACTTTGGTGTAATCTCATGAAAGGAATGCTAGGGCATTAGGTAGCAAAATCAACTTCTCTTATTTCTTTAAAAGTATGCATCCCACATGCTTCTCTAGATCATTTAGGACTTTCATAGGTTGTAATGAGGCCTTGGGGTGATATCTAGATAAATGAACAAAGGATATAGGATAACAAAGAGGGTTGTTCCGAGTGCATGACATTTATTTCAAAAAGATCTCCATTTCTATGGGATTTTCAGTCAACACCATCACTTCACTCTTCATTTCTTTTTCTTTTTTTTCCTTAACATTTTCCTTTTGGCTTTGTCCCTCTTTTCTTTTTTTCACCCCTTTTTCTCCATTTCTTGAATTTTTTTTATTTTCCGTTTAACTCTTTTAATTCAATTTCATTCATCCCTTTTGTTGAGTTTTCGCCATACTTCCTTCTCTTTTATATCATTCATAATCAGCTCTAGGAACAACCAAGGTGAGGTAGATTTATATTATTTTGCATTGGCTTGGTCAAATGTGTGGCATAGAANATTTTCCGTTTAACTCTTTGAATTCAATTTCATTCATCCCTTTTGTTGAGTTTTCGCCATACTTCCTTCTCTTTTATATCATTCATAATCAGCTCTAGGAACAACCAAGGTGAGGTAGATTTATATTATTTTGCATTGGCTTGGTCAAATGTGTGGCATAGAAACAAATTTCAAATAAGGCTCAAACATGACACTAGGGATATAATTTCACAAGAAAAAAGTTAAGGCTCAAAGCATTTCAAAGATGTCCTATGATCGTTTCTAAATAAGCATGGGAGAGTACATTGCATTTCAAGACAAAGTCAATCAGCTACCCAAATGCAACTAACCAAAACAANTGATCGTTTCTAAATAAGCATGGGAGAGTACATTGCATTTCAAGACAAAGTCAATCAGCTACCCAAATGCAACTAACCAAAACAAGCATAATGAGATTATTGAACAAATTTGAAATTTGAAAAATTGTTCCTTGAGTAAATGTAAGTTCCCTCTAAACAAGGATTGACAATAAATCTCACATGAGTTATTATTTATCTCCACTATTCATGTCAAGCATTAAATGTGAACTCAATCCGTAAATTGTCAAAATTTCAAGTTCATGGTGCACTTATGGTTGAATTCAAAAGCAAACAAGTATGTGATACTCTTATCAATAAGATAAACTTCTATAATGTGCTAATGTATTCAAAGTTCAAAATCAGGATCAAGTAATCACAAATCCCATAACAATTAGGGTAGGGGAATATAGTTGAATATTGGATATTTTTCACCAAAAATTGTCCAAAATTTTCAAAATTTTTACATTTTCAACTATTATGTACAAAAAATGGTGGAACATATAAATGGGGTACCTCACCCCCCAACTTGAACCATGCATTGTCCTCAATACACAAGGAATCATGCAATGAGAAAAATGAAAGTATCATGGAAAATAAGATACCCCTTTTATATATATATAATGTATATATATATATACCCTAACTTAGACTAAAACATGATACCCAATAAGATTTGCTATAGTGACGCTCAAACTAAAATGAGTCCAAATTAGGAAGAAGTAAACAACCTTCATGCTAAAATCTACACTACAACATTATGAAAATAAAAATATAATAATAAAACAAATCTAACTGTTATGTACATGGAAACAAAACAAAAAGGGCACATGTCAATCTGGCTTCAATTCGGATATGAACTTGCGCACCCAATAAGATTTGCTACAATGATGCTCAAAGTGAAATGAGTCCAAATTAGGAAGAGGTAAACAACCTTCATGCTAAAATCTACACCACGACATTATAAAAATAAAAATATAATAATAAAACAAATCTAACTGCTATGTAAATGAAAACAAAACAAAAAGGGGCACATGTCAATCCAGATTCAATTCGGATATGAGCTTGTGCCCATTGATTTTTTGATTTTAAAATTTTTTTGTTGTATAAATGTCCTTCCTAACCAATCTATCCAACAATATAAAGGATAACGATTCAAAAATNTTTTACATTTTCAACTATTATGTACAAAAAATGGTGGAACATATAAATGGGGTACCTCACCCCCCAACTTGAACCATGCATTGTCCTCAATACACAAGGAATCATGCAATGAGAAAAATGAAAGTATCATGGAAAATAAGATACCCCTTTTATATATATATAATGTATATATATATATACCCTAACTTAGACTAAAACATGATACCCAATAAGATTTGCTATAGTGACGCTCAAACTAAAATGAGTCCAAATTAGGAAGAAGTAAACAACCTTCATGCTAAAATCTACACTACAACATTATGAAAATAAAAATATAATAATAAAACAAATCTAACTGTTATGTACATGGAAACAAAACAAAAAGGGCACATGTCAATCTGGCTTCAATTCGGATATGAACTTGCGCACCCAATAAGATTTGCTACAATGATGCTCAAAGTGAAATGAGTCCAAATTAGGAAGAGGTAAACAACCTTCATGCTAAAATCTACACCACGACATTATAAAAATAAAAATATAATAATAAAACAAATCTAACTGCTATGTAAATGAAAACAAAACAAAAAGGGGCACATGTCAATCCAGCTTCAATTCGGATATGAGCTTGTGCCCATTGATTTTTTTGATTTTAAAATTTTTTTGCTGTATAAATGTCCTTCCTAACCAATATATCCAACAATATAAAGGATAACGATTCAAAAATCTCAACCAAATAGATGTGTAGGCAAGTTTATGCAATTTCAACAATGGAGTATACAATTGTTGAATGTATTGTGAGCACATAAAGGAACAATTGGTTGGACGATAGCAGACATCAAAGGGATAAGTCCCCTTATATGTACACATCGAATATATATGGAAGATGAAGCTAAACCGTCCCAACAACCATAGAAAAGATTGAATCAAATAATGAAAGACGTGGTACAGGCAAAAATTCTAAAGATGTTTAACATGGGAATCATCTACCCTATTGCAAATTGCAAGTGGGTGATTCATATTCAGGTGGTACCTAAGAAGTCGGGGGTTACCATTGTAGCCAATGAGAACAAGGAGCTAATTTTAACTCAGGTGGTGACTGGGTGGAGAGTGTGCATTGATTATAGAATGCTAAATTCTTGCACCAGAAAAAATCACTTCCCATTGTCCTTTAGTGACCAAGTTTTGGAAAAGGTGGCAAGTCATTTGTTCTACTGCTTTTTGGATGGATATTCAAGTTACAATCAAATCAAAATTTCTTTGGAAAATCATGAGAAAATTAACTTAATGTTAATCATACACCCAAGTATAAGTGGTCAAATTGTAATATTATTTGGTTAAGTCTAAGGTCGAATCCACAGGGAGTTATCTGTTGGAACTAAAAGTAGAAAGGGTGAACTTGTCATGCGTGTAGTGTGTATTATAACAACTTATGATGCGAGCTTAGAATTAATAAATAAACTCTTAAATTCAACTTTGATTATAACAACTCAAAAAGGGTACTCTTTAGCTCAGGAATCTGACATGCATTATATTGTTTGACTATAAAAATGTCACTTTACAGCAATTAACTCCTCCCATATTACTAGAAAGTTAACCGGTTGGTTTGATGTATAAGGTGTACCATATCACAACAACGATTAAGTTAGTCAGAAGGTCTATACATCGTACAACAATCAAATAACCTTAGTAAACCTAAAGGTGAAACATTCAAAAGGTTTACTATAGCTATTTGACCGGCAAGTATATGATTCAACGAAGACGGAATTTCAATTTATGCATTGAATCAAAAGCATTGGCTATGACAAGACTTAACCCGTCTATAACTAATCTCCTAACTGTTACATAAATCTCAACTACGTGCATCATTGTATCATACTACATAATAATGTATAGGTAAGATGGTATATAGTAATAAGCTTAGTTCAGTACTCATAATCATGAGCATATAGTAATACGATACCAAACAGAAATGAAAACCATCCATCACTTAAGGTATGTATAAACATTAAAGTATAGGTAAAACATTGACATTTCTATACCACAAATAATATTATAAATGTCTTCACTCTTTAATGAAGAGTATAAATGTACTACTTACACTTCATTGATATAGACGAGCAAGACGGGTAAGATAATCTCATTACAATACAACGCAAATGCAAAATAAACACAAGAAATCCTTCCTCGAGGAATAGTTGAAACATCCTCACTCTTATTACTAACTAGGGCAAAATATTGAAAGAGGTTCAACCCTCCAAGTAAAAAGGATGTAAAAGAAATGTAGAATAAGAAATTTTTTTGACTAGGAGTGTTTAGTGTAGTGTATTTCTTCTCTCCAACTCTGGCTTGTCAAAGGTTGAAGACTTCCCTTCAAAATGATCCGAACACGCCTATTTGTAGGCTCTGATGAAGGGTTTAAGGGGGCAAAAACCCAAGATAGCCAATTAGGGCTTTTGTTGCATTAGTGGACCAATAGGAGAAGAGAAGGAGGTGAAACACTTAAGGCTACTGTCCGAACAGTGCTAAGTCTTTGGTTTTTTGCATGGGAGCCACCTTTGTTGACTTGTTGACCTTGCTATTGTTGGGATGGTGTTTCACCATCCGAATGGTAAGTTTCTTATTGAAATTACTCTTGTCTCCCTCCTATTGTTCCTTTTTCACTCTTTAACCCTCCAAAATTCCTTAATTGTGTATGAAACCCTACAAAATATACAATTCAAACATTACCCATAAACTAATCACAATTAAACACCTTAAATCAATTAACAAACAAAATTAACCCTAAATCCTAATTCATTTACACACTTTTTAGGGTTAATCAAAAACCATCTTCACCTGCCTTTTTGGAACATTTTCTTATTGACGTATGTCATTCAAATTATGTAATGCCCTAGGAACATTCCAAAGGTGCATGGCGGGAATTTTTAGTGACACGGTAGAGAATATTGTGGAGGTATTTATGAAAGATTTTTTGGTATTTGGAGATTCATTTGATGATTGTTTGGAGAATTTGGAAAAGGTATTAGTAAGGTGTGAAGATAAGAGTATGGTACTTAATTGGGAAAAATGTGATTTTACGATAACTGAAGAAATAGTTTTGGGTCACATTGTTTCTACAAAATGCATAGAGGTTGACAAGACAAAAGTTTAATTAGTTTTCAATCTACCTACACTGAAAATGGTAAAGGATGTGCGTTCATTTCTTGGCCATACCGGATTCTATAGACGTTTCATAAAGGGTCTCAAAAGATGCTCAATTTGTGTGGTCACCTGATTATGAGGCTACTTTCCAAAAATTAAAAAATATGTTAATTTTGCTTCCAATCATGCTGCCACCTAATTGGGACCTCTCATTTGAACTTATGTGTGATGCAAGTGACTATGCAGTGGGAGCTGTATTAGGCCAAAGGCAGGACAAAGAATCGCATGTTATTTACTATGTTAGCAAAACCCTATATGGGAAAAAGAATTGTTAGCTATTTTCTTTGCACTTGATAAATTTAGATCTTATATCATTGGTCCACCTATTGTTTTCTTTACTGATCACTCCACTTTGAAGTATTTATTATCTAAGTAGGATGCAAAACTGAGACTCACAAGGTGAACCATCCTCCTACAAGAATTTCACCTGATCATTAACGATAAAAAAAGAGTTGAAAATGTGGTAGCATATCATTTATCTCGACTTGTGTTTCAGGACAAGTAAGAGCATTTGCCCTTTCAAGATACTTTTTCAGATGAATATTTATTTTCTATGACTACATCTTGTCCTTGTTATGTTGACAATGTTAATTTTCTTGTCAAAGGACAAATACCATCTCACTGGAGTCCATAAGGTAAAAGGAAATTTTTCGTGGAAGTGAAAAAAAATTTCTATTATGACTTTTATTTGTTTAAAGATTATGCTAACCAGGTTATGAGAAGATGCGTACCTGATGGTGAGCAATGTGATGTTATATCTTTTTATCATTCTGAAGCATGTGGAGGCTAGTTTTCTTCAAAGAAGATTGCTGCAAAGATCTTGCAGTGCTGTTTCTATTAGTCTAGCATGTTTAAAGACTATTTCCAATTTTGTAAAAATTATGACAAATGTCAAAGGTTGGGTGGAGTGATTCGAAAGAATATAATACCCTTTACTTCCATTCTGGTGATCAAGATCTTTGACTGTTGGGGTATCGATTTCATGAGACTTTTTCCCCATCTGTTAATAATCCCTATATTTTACTGGCTATTGATTACATGTCTAAGTGGGTAGAAGCTACACAATTAGAACAAATGACCATATATTTGTTATCAAATTTCTTAAAGAAAATATTTTGTTCAGGTTTAGTATGCCTAAGGTGATTATTAATGATGGTGATTCACATTCTTGCAACAAACCATTCAGAATTTTAATGCATAAATATGTATCACACACAGAGTGTCCACTACTTATCACCCACAAATAAATGGTCAAACTAAATTGGCTAATAGAGAAATTAAGCATGTATTGGAAAAGATGGTGAACCCTAATCATAAAGATTGATCAATTCGATTAATTGATGCTTTATGGGCCTAACGTACAACATACAAAACTTACTTGGGTATGTCTCCCTATAGACTAATCTACCGCGGCAAGGTCTGTCATTTGCCAGTAGAGATTAAACAATAAGGATATTGGGTCATAAAGTCATTGAATTTTAGTTCGACTCCAGCTAGTGAGCACAGGAAATTGCAACTGAATGAATTTGAGGAAATACGCAGGGATGTGTATGGCAGTACTAGGATTTATAAAGAAAAGGTTAAAATTTTTCATGCTAAATCAATAGTAAGAAAAACATTCAAGCCAGGTTAGAAAGTACTGTTATACAATTTTTGTCTTCACATATTTCTAGGGAAATTACATTCAATATGTATTGGCCCCTATACTGGTTGTGTTGTTTATCCTAATAGGGTTGTGAGAATTCAAAATCCTAAAAATTGTCAAACTTTTAAAGTTAATAGACGGAGGCTTAAGCCATTCTTGGAAGATTTTTCAAAAGAGGAGGTTATGGAATATTTGGTTGATCCTGCTAATTAGCACAAAAACATGACATATTTTGGATGCTAATATGCCATTTTATATTTGCTTTTGTAATGAAATTGGGGAAAAATGTGTTTAATCTTCGTTTTGATGGAGTTTTGTATGAATGCAGGCAAAATGATGTAAATGAGATGAGTTAAACCCCCATTGAAGTGGTTGAAGTCAATGAAGAGGAGGGGGTAGCTTAAAGGAAGGTTTGGAGGGAGAAGAAACCAAGAAAATTCAAATTGGTTGAAAACCTTTCGGAAGGTTTGGGTAAAAACCTTCTGGAAGATTTTGCCTTGGATTTCTTTTTCATTGCCAATACCTTCCAGAAGGTTTTGCCTACTGGAGTGAAACCTTCCGCAAGGATTTGCCCACTGGAGTGAAACCTTCCGCAAGGATTTGCCCACTGGAATGAACATTTCATAAGGTTTTGCTTGTTGACTTCTTCATTTAACTGTTCCTGCACAAACTTTTCAGAAGGTTTTTGTCGACCTTTCGAAAGGTTTTGTCCAGATTGCCCAGACAGCCTACAACTCAAGCTCTGCCATTTGGGGGGCCCCACTTACACTTCTCCAACATATCCCTTGACATCCCTTACACATTCACAGGCCTCCCCTCACCCCTACTTGGACTTGGAAGGCGATTGCAATAATGAGGAGGAGAGAGGAGAGAGAAGAGGCATGGCAAGAGAGAAAGGCTAGGCCTGTCCTAGCCCGCACCATCCCATCCTTTTCAGTTCCCTATGATGGGAATCACATCAGTCAGGCTTGGGGAGACCCCATGGACGTTTCTGGAGAACTAGAGACTCCATTATGCAAGACACATTATAATATAGAGAGAAAGAGTCAAAGGAAGAAGATGAATAGTACTAGAGAAAAGTTAATATTTTTGTATTTTCTTCATTGTATTGTCTTGTAAGGGTCTTCCAAGATTTGTTTTAAGCCTTGAATGTCATTTATTGCAAGTGGCTTTGATGTTTAGTCTTTCATTCAAGCTTTCACCATTCATGCACTCAAGTTCTTCATTTCTTAGTTTTAAAATGGGTATTCAATGGACTCTCTTTTAATTTATGTTTTATTGCATTAACTTAGTTAAAATCTTCATTGCTCCACAGTGTATTTTCACTACATTAATGTCTTTCCTTTAAGCATGAGTAGCTAGGTCTTTAAGTTGGCTAATCCAAGGGAGACCTCCTCTTGGGTATGCCATTTTAACTCGTCTTCTTTCCTCCCCTCGGTGTACGATGGTTCGGTTTGACTGGGTTAAGTGTGGATATGGTTGTGAGTCTTTGATATCCCATAGACTTGTCATGGTTTATGTTTGGATCCTCACTTTCATCTTGTCCCTCGCTTCCCACGAATCAATCGTTCATCTATGCACCATTGAAGGAAGGTTTTGAGTTGACTTGGCATTCTCATTGGAGTGAACCTTTTGGATTAGCCAACACTTGTTTCCCATTTCAATTTCATTGAGATACAATCACAAACCAATCTCAAACAACAAAAGATTTTTATACTTTCCTTTTTCCAAAATTACCTTCAACATGATTCACCTCCTTCCCTTAGGAGACGACCTTGGAATACGATTCCACGTAAAACATGACAAACAAAAGTCTTCTTGCACTTGAAAAATATTTTTGTTCACACATTTTACACCTCATTCATCCACTATTCCGTTGCCCTTTCTTTTGAAATCATTCCAAGGGAGAGTGATACTCCCTTTCACATATAAGTCATATACACATTGAGAGTGATGTTTAGAGTTTAGGGAATTACAACGAAAATTGTCAAGCACCTATGTATCTGGATCTTGATACTGAATGATTACTTTCAAAGATAGTAGTATATAGTTGGTAGTTTTCATTTTCTTTCTTTTGTGTACAATTTATTTTAGTGTACTTACATTTCTTTTCATAGCTTGTGTTGTTTTGTAGATGGTGGTTTTTCTTTATGGAAGTAATGTCAGGTGTTTTCTTACCCTTATTATATTTATTTTCTCATTGCATGACTGTTTTGTATCGAGTACAATGCATGGTTTAAGTTAGGGGTAAGTGTGCACAATTGTCATGTACACCACCATGTTGTTTGGGAAAAATGATGAAAAATTGAAAAAAAATTGAATTTTTTTCAAGAAAAATATAAGAAAACAAAGACAAAACATCTTAATTGGAGTTCTTTATTCTTCTTTATTTAGCATGAGATTGATTGATTGATTATTTGACTTATTCTTGAGTTATTTAGATACTAACACATTAGAGGAGCTTATTCTATGCTTAAGTATCATGTGATTATTTGACTTGATTCTTGAGTTATTTTTAGATACTAACACATTAGAGGAGTTTATTATATGCTTAAGTATTATGTATATATTTTCATGCGAAACTTAACCCTATGTGCACATTGAGAATGCTATTTTTTGCAATTTATTGAATAAGATTCATATCTTAAAATGTTTGACATACATAGTGGAGTTGAATGCAATTACCCTTGTGAGATTTTGTGCCATTCTTTATTGGAGGGTTGAATTACATTTATTCAAAAGAATATTCTTTTAAATTCAATATCTTTCAATAATCTCATTATTTTTGTTTTGAATAGTGTAACTAGGATAGTTAGTTGATTTTATCTTAATGCAAAGGAGTATCTTCCATGTATTTTTTGAGAAATGATCTTAGATCATCTGTGAATTAATTTGAGCCTTAGTCTATTCATTGTTAACATCATCCCTAGAAGTCGCGATTGAGTTTGAATGTAAATTTTATTTCTTTAGCCACATGTTTAACCGTGCATATAATATGTTATCCTACCTTGGTTATACTGGGATGAAGAGTGCCATATGAAAATGGGGATTGTGGTTGAAAAAACAATAAAGAAAAGGGAAACAAAAGAAATGCAAAGAAGAATGGCAGAAAATAGATGATGAATGTTGAGCATATTGTTGACATTCATGGAAAGCAAAGCAAAGCAAAGAAATTGACAAAGAAAGGAAGTTAAAAGACAGGAAAAAAGAAGAAGAAAAAGTTTTATGAAATTAAACAAAGAAAGAAAGGAGAAATGAAGTAGTACGCTACTTAATTTCAAAAGCTGAGATGTGGTTAGTAAAGTCACAGTGTCCGGATAACTCCTGTTTGAATTCATATATCCATTATTTCTTTAGCTTAATTTTTACCTGAGGCCGTGTTATAACCATTTAAAGTCTTTTTTTATCTTAGAAATCATTGCGAGTGTTCTAAATCAAGTAAGAGATAGGTTAACTAGATTACTTTCATTTGTTTAACATTCCTTTCATGAGATTATGTCAAGGTCATTTCATTTGCATAATTGTATGTCATTTCTAGATTATATGTGAGCTATGCTTTGCTTTGAATTACAAGATTTTTCTCACATATAGACAATGATTGAAACATTGGTACAATTAGAGTGTTGTACATTTTGAGAGAAAATCCTTGGTGAGATTTGCATTGAAGCAGATTTTGGGTAGTTAATGTAGATATGGGTTTTATTTGATAAATTTCTTAAATTGCATACAAAGGTTATTGCATTCATCTCCACTATGTACGTCAATCATTTTAAGATATCAATCTTATTCAATAAATTTAAAAAAAATAGCATTCTCAATGTGCACATAAGGTTGAGTTTCGCATGAAAACGTGTAAATAATAATTAAGCATAGAATAAACTCCTATAATGTGTTAGTATGTAAATAACTCAAGATTCAAACCAAATAATCAATCAATCTCATGCTAAATAAAAGAGAATAACATACACCAAATAAGATGTTTTTTCTTCTTTTTCTTATCTTTTTTTGATTGTTTTTTCAAAAAAAATTCAATTTTTCATCATTTTTCACAAACAACTCGGTGGTGTACATGGCAATGGTGAACCCTTATCCCCCCCCCCC